>VYZS01077645.1:11077-24314 GCA_013400695.1 Neodrepanis coruscans | reverse complement strand
CTTTCAGCACTAAATCTCTCCTCGGGCTAAAAGGGAGGGAAGGGGGTGGGCGGTTTTTTGTAATCTTCTTGAGTTGTTTTCCTCAGTCGAAACCGGGCAGAGGTTCAAGGCTAAGGGGATCTCGAGACCACGTGCTCCCTTCTAACTACCCTGGAGTCTCTCAGCCAGGCTCAGAGGGAGAGAGAGACAAGCACTATTTCCAGAGCGTCCTCACCTCAAACGTGGGCCCTGGAAAAATTTAATTTGTTTGTCTGTTTTGCACTTTATTTGTTGGGTTTTGGTGTTTGCGCAAAATAAACTGTGATTTTTGTGTGTTTTCTTCATTTTTGGGGTGTGTTTGTGACTTCTCTCAGAGTCTCTGCTCGAAAATCACTGAATTTGTGGTAAAACCACCACATAGGGACACTTGAGAGAAGTAAGAAAAGATGTTTAAAAGGCTGTGAAAGGGGTTAGATGAGCAGGAGGGCTGTTGCAGGCATTCAGAGAGTAGATTGTTCTGCATCTTGGCTTGATAGTAGTCATGTCTTCATACCCCACTGTTTGGAAAGGTAGATACAGGCAGGTCCCTGAACTGGATGTGTTCTGCCCATGGGATGGCTTTATACATTGCATTTGCGAGGTCTTTCTAAGCAATATTTCTTCCATAAAGGGACTCACTACTTAATCTTTTGGCAAGTTCTACCTTGAGTGTGTCATGCCCATGATCATATCCTGTGATCAACTCTGAATTCAGGGCAGTTTCAGAATGAGTCTGATCATTCTGATTATTTCACAGGCAGTGACCAGCCCTTATCCCCTGGAAACCTGAGGATGTTGCTGAGGACATGCTGCTTATCCGTCTCCTTGGTTATCAAGTTGCTCAAGGGCACAGGGGTTCAGAGGAGGACTATGCATGGACCAGCATTCCTTGGGCACTAGGGAACAGGAAGAGAATATTAATATCAGGAAACCCAATACTGATTTGCAGATCATCAGTTGCCATGTACCTATGCATGAACTCACTCGATGGCATCTGTTATTCTAATCCTAAAAGTTACAGATATCTGACCTAATTTCCTAAGACTGGTCTTCATTACCACTGTCTGACTAAACCCCTGGAGAATGCAATAACCTTCAGGAAAGCTAAACCACAGGGAGGGGAAAGGGAATGGAAAAGGGAGAGCTGCCTGCAGTGAAAGATGAAAAGGCAGATTAAGAGGCCTTTTTCAGTAAGGGGGCAGGACATATCAGACACTAGCCCTGATCATTCTATGGAAACAAGTACAGGAACACACTGCACAAGAGACATTATGGTTAAGTAGGAGGAACAGCCCCCATGTGATGGTCACCTGCTGTACAAGAAGTTGATGTGAATAACTTTTCAAGAAAGAGGAAGAGATATTTTCTAGGTGAATAAATGAGTAAAAAACTAATTTACTATGAAAATTAATATTGAAATCAGATGAAGATAAAGTTTTAATAAGAATATCACAATTGCCCTCTAACTGTCTTAGAGGAAGCTTTGATCGTCAAATGACTTTAATACTTGCTGCTTTTGCTACCTTCAGAAGTGATGAATTTCCTTTGAAATTACCAGTACCCATCCCACCAGATTTTTATGTCAGCAGAACTCAGGAGGCAAAGTTAGAATTCTTTATTGTTAGACTCAAAGTCGTCATGGTACCAGCAGTGCAGAGGCCATGATGATGCAGGGATAAGTGAGAGGCCAAGCTAAGACAGAGAGATGCTTAGTTTCCTTGGATAGCTGAGAAAAGCAGACAAGCTTTACAGTTCACATGCCTTTGCCAGTCAGTGCTCCAATAGTCAATCTGGGTGAGGGTGGTTTAAGCATTCAGTTCATATTAATGCCTGAAATTGCTAAGCAGAATTTGAGAGCCTGGTTGCTTGCAGCACTGGCTCCCTCCACCTGCTGTTTGCCCTGTCTCCTGCAATGACAAGATAAGCCACCACTGAAGTGCATATGCACATGAGCAGGGGGCAAATGTGGCAGCCAGTGCTTGTCTTTCATTGCAGAACACATTCAAATCCATGAAAGAAGATCACTATAAAAGATGTTGGTATTTATTTTACGATATTACTAGTACAGCAGCTGCTAGACTGTATGTGACATCATTTGAAATGTTCTCAGCAAAATTTGCTACATGTTCTGAGCTCTGATTGCTTGGATAAACTCTGTGAAAAGTTCGTGTATGCAGTATGATCTGGGCAAAAATACACATTTTATCAAAGAAGTCATTAGCTTGAATAGAATAGAAAGTATGTTAAGAGTATTTGCTTAAAGTCTTCAGGTCCATCAAGCTGGCCAGGCTGATTGCCTTGAAATTAAACCCAAATGAGTAACACATTTTGAATAATTTGAATGTTACTTCTTTTTCTCCTTACAGAATAACCAAACCATATCCTGCCTTCCTCAGTTCCTTTTTGGAAGTATTCAAACATTGTATGATACAACTGAACTCTGAATTTTATGTGAGCATTTGGTGTTTATTTCAGTACGTTGTTAGAGTCTTAATGTCAGATGTCATATGGATTCACTATCACTTTCAAACAGATTAAATATAAAAATGATTTATTGCAAAGAATTTTGTGCTGTGTGATTGTAAACCTAGCAGCTGTCAACTACCTTATTTAATGAAACATTTTGTTTCCAGTGAAAGTTTAAACCTCTTCATCCTCACTTTGATACCTATGGATAGCATCAAAAACTAGGGGCACAAACATGAATGTAGCTTGTAATGGAAATTATTGCAGTATCAGTGTCAGTGAATTATTACAGAGACTTTTATAGCATTCAAGCATTCAATCTTCCCTGCTGGATTGTTTAATTTAATCTTTTGCCCATCATTTTAGCAAAAAAATGCCACTACACCCTGTATTTTGTGTGAAAACATCCTTAATAGTTGAAATTTAAAATTTTGTACTCCCTGCCTTAACTTACTTTCTTCCAGAAACTTCTACAATGGTGACAAATCAGAAAAGCAGGTCCTAACCTGAAGTGAGCAGATTTTCCCAGTCACTGTCTCCTGCATACTTTCAGATAGTAATCTGTTATCCTACAAGATATTTCGTTTGAGACCTTTGGACTATTATTTCTTACATCTCATGAATTTTCAAGTCTGTAAAATTCCACATGTCTGTGGGTCAGCTGAGGCATTTTATTTTTCTAGTTCTCAGTGAGAGTATGTTGTACATAAACTGTCACAATCTTCAGCCGTTTCCTTTGCCATTAACCAAAGGCTGTGTAGAGCAGTGATTGCAAATCCCATTCCCTACATATTGCAAAATTAAGTTCTGCACACTTGTGGGGCAAGATCTACCCTGCCCCATGCACTCCACTGGGAGAATTGTGTGTGTGTTTTGATTTTTATGGATTTCCCTGAACCCAAAACAGATACAGAAATCTATATGTATGCAGCATGATACTTTTACAGGTGAGACATTTGTACATCCACTGAACCTCAGATGATCCACTCAGCCTGGAGCACTTAGGCAAGTGCTGATTTTCTTGTTTTTACTCTCCATTTTCAGTGCCGAACATTCGCTTCTTTAACATCCACTTCAGCTTAAATGCATCTGCAGCAAACTTCCTGATGCCATCGGTGAGATATTTGTACATCCACTGAACCTCAGATGATCCACTCAGCCTGGAGCACTTAGGCAAGTGCTGATTTTCTAGCATGATACTTTTACAGGTGAGATAGTTGTACATCCACTGAACCTCAGATGATCCACTCAGCCTGGAGCACTTAGGCAAGTGCTGATTTTCTAGCATGATACTTTTACAGGTGAGATAGTTGTACATCCACTGAACCTCAGATGATCCACTCAGCCTGGAGCACTTAGGCAAGTGCTGATTTTCTAGCATGATACTTTTACAGGTGAGATAGTTGTACATCCACTGAACCTCAGATGATCCACTCAGCCTGGAGCACTTAGGCAAGTGCTGATTTTCTAGCATGATACTTTTACAGGTGAGATAGTTGTACATCCACTGAACCTCAGATGATCCACTCAGCCTGGAGCACTTAGGCAAGTGCTGATTTTCTAGCATGATACTTTTACAGGTGAGATAGTTGTACATCCACTGAACCTCAGATGATCCACTCAGCCTGGAGCACTTAGGCAAGTGCTGATTTTCTAGCATGATACTTTTACAGGTGAGATAGTTGTACATCCACTGAACCTCAGATGATCCACTCAGCCTGGAGCACTTAGGCAAGTGCTGATTTTCTAGCATGATACTTTTACAGGTGAGATAGTTGTACATCCACTGAACCTCAGATGATCCACTCAGCCTGGAGCACTTAGGCAAGTGCTGATTTTCTAGCATGATACTTTTACAGGTGAGATAGTTGTACATCCACTGAACCTCAGATGATCCACTCAGCCTGGAGCACTTAGGCAAGTGCTGATTTTCTAGCATGATACTTTTACAGGTGAGATAGTTGTACATCCACTGAACCTCAGATGATCCACTCAGCCTGGAGCACTTAGGCAAGTGCTGATTTTCTAGCATGATACTTTTACAGGTGAGATAGTTGTACATCCACTGAACCTCAGATGATCCACTCAGCCTGGAGCACTTAGGCAAGTGCTGATTTTCTAGCATGATACTTTTACAGGTGAGATAGTTGTACATCCACTGAACCTCAGATGATCCACTCAGCCTGGAGCACTTAGGCAAGTGCTGATTTTCTAGCATGATACTTTTACAGGTGAGATAGTTGTACATCCACTGAACCTCAGATGATCCACTCAGCCTGGAGCACTTAGGCAAGTGCTGATTTTCTAGCATGATACTTTTACAGGTGAGATAGTTGTACATCCACTGAACCTCAGATGATCCACTCAGCCTGGAGCACTTAGGCAAGTGCTGATTTTCTAGCATGATACTTTTACAGGTGAGATAGTTGTACATCCACTGAACCTCAGATGATCCACTCAGCCTGGAGCACTTAGGCAAGTGCTGATTTTCTAGCATGATACTTTTACAGGTGAGATAGTTGTACATCCACTGAACCTCAGATGATCCACTCAGCCTGGAGCACTTAGGCAAGTGCTGATTTTCTAGCATGATACTTTTACAGGTGAGATAGTTGTACATCCACTGAACCTCAGATGATCCACTCAGCCTGGAGCACTTAGGCAAGTGCTGATTTTCTAGCATGATACTTTTACAGGTGAGATAGTTGTACATCCACTGAACCTCAGATGATCCACTCAGCCTGGAGCACTTAGGCAAGTGCTGATTTTCTAGCATGATACTTTTACAGGTGAGATAGTTGTACATCCACTGAACCTCAGATGATCCACTCAGCCTGGAGCACTTAGGCAAGTGCTGATTTTCTTGTTTTTACTCTCCATTTTCAGAGTCGAACATTCGCTTCTTTAACATCCACTTCAGCTTAAATGCATCTGCAGCAAACTTCCTGATGCCATCAGAGAGTTTCTCCGCAGCCATCTGGTCCTTGTTTTGATTCTCAGGACACACTCCAGCACCTCAATGTCCTTCTCGTTGTGCGGGGCCAAGAACAGAACACAAGATTTAAGATGTGGTCTTACCAGTGCCGATTACCAGGACTGGTAATATCTTACAGCTCTATCTACTCTGACTTCAGTAAAATAATGAAGTTTGGTTTAGGTGTTTTAATGATGGTCCAAGGGCTTTTTTGTAGGATGAATTTCCATTTGTTGTGAGCCTAATACAACAAGTGGAGCTTTGCCATTGTAAGGCCTGCTCAAAGCATGACAGAATTTATACAAGCCCAAAGTACATGACCCTCAATTCCCTAGCTGGTCTGCCAGTGGAAGTGCTTGCTGTGCTGGACTCTGGCCATCACCATCATTTGTGAGTGTCATCTTTAATTGCTAATATTAAAAAAACCTGAAAATATATTTGACATCTTCTTTTCTTAGAAACCTGAATACAAGAGGCACTGACTTGCATAAAGTGCTTTGGCAGTATGCATTCGCTAGTTTATCCCATCAGATTGGGTCACAGCTGTGTGGGACATGCTGTACTTCCTCAAGGGCACAGTTTTACACAAACCAACAATATCAAAACCTTGTGGGCAGTGCAAGCCAGGCCTGAATATGCTTTCAGAATGCACATCCATTTAACCAGCAAGTGCTGCAGTATCTCTGATTAAAAATGATACATAAAAAGCCTCTTCTGATTTTTTTATGCATTATGGAGTTCCCTTGTGAATTACAAGTTTTCTCTAATGGGTACACATAGCAGGGAGGAGTGGGTATCAGCAGTGCCTTTGAGCTAGCATCAATGCCCAACTGATATGATGATGTGATGACATGAGGCACCATAGCAAGGTAATGTATTTTCCTCCTGCAAAGTTTTATATTTGTACTCTGAAGCTTGGAGACACTAGAATTCATCAGCGAAACATTTGCTGATGAACTAAGAATTTAGTAAGAGAAGTTGTATTTCTTCAATCATACTGAAAGAAACAGCGTTTAATATGGACCCTGTGATTAAGGCAACAAGGTAACTCTCTAAGGCAATTACCAGGGATCTGTTTATCAGCAGTACTAACTTCTGTAATTTCACATACAAGATCTTGGTTTACTTAATTTCTATCAGATACTGCTGTCTGAAAAGAGTATGTTCCCTTTTTAGGGGTCAAGATTACCGGTTAATCTGGTAATCTTCCTGCCTGAAGGCATATGGTAGACAAATTCAGGCAGCACAGGTATTTCAAGACAAATATTAAACTAGCATCTTTGAGATGATTGCAAGGAATTTTTTCTGCATGATAGACAAAGCTAAGAGGTGTTTCAAACTTCCAGCTTTTGAGCACTCTTAATGGAGCAGTTGCTGACTGAGTGACAATAATTTTTTGGTTAATATAAGATTAAAGCAGTCTTGCTTTCTTTTTTTTTTAAAAAAAAAGAGATTAGAAACTTTTAATTCAGACTTCACAGCTGTTTAAAAAATGCACAATTACTTGTTTATCAAAAAGCTATTTAGTTTCCTTCTAGATGGAAAGATGATAAAATGCATTCAAAGCACAGAAAAAAGTGGCTAACTACAGCTTATCTTGCTGTGGGATGCATAACATGCTGCCAGTTATACAAGCAGTAAGTGGGAAAATACTGAGGTTTTATGTGACATGTTCCAAGAATAATATAACTCACAAAGAAATATATTAAGCATATAATGGAGTTGATATAATACACTGAATAAATTTATCAAATTTAACATATTCAGCAGAATAAAGAAAATTTAATAAAATGGGAGCCACCCATAACGATCAGGGTAAAAGACTTCATGAAAATGATATACTGTTCACTACCAATCAAAGCTAATAAGTCAATAGCAATTGAATGACACTTGTAACAAGCATGTGAAAGATACTGAATCAGAGGGACTACAGGAACAGATGAACTGTGCAGTAATAGACTTAGTTTTGCAAACTCTATAAGTGTGCTGGTTTTGAACTATGTACCAGTTTCATGAATACTTTTACCCTGTTTGGTATGGGTAGCACCCGTTACATTACATTTTCTTTATTCCTGTTACTCGGTTGCTGCAATAAAAGATGTGGCTGTTGCTACGGTTCTAAATGAGGCTTCTTACAAGCTCAGATGGTGGCAGTTATGAAGACTTTGTCCCCTACAGTCTTGCCTGAGAAGAGTCTGAAGAGAATCGTGGATGTAATGTTCATAGAAATTAAAAATAATTCAGAGTCCATTTTTCTTTCCACCTTGTTACGCTGTTAATCTTGCAGCAATTTGTTTTTGCTGTCCTTACAAGATCTCAGTTTTTGTCCCCAGTTTCTTTATATTTTTACTCCTTGTAGGCTATTCGTCATTTCAACATTGTAGCCAAATATCTGCAAGAAAAATCCCTGGTCACTGTAGATATTAATCATATTAATTTCCTGAAGATTGTGTAAAGGTGTGCCTGTGTTAAATAAGCAATTTACCCCATTCATTTCAGAAGTATTGTTACAAGACTAACTTCATCAATGTATATCTTTTAAACAGTATTGAAAAAATTGGATATTAGGAAAAACTTTTTTACAGAGAGAGTGATTTCCCACTGGAATGGGCTGCCCAGGGAGGTGGAGTCGCCATCCCTGGATGTGTTTAAGAAGAGGTTGGATGATGTACTTAGTGACATGATTTAGATGATAGGATGGTATTGGGTAATAGGTTGGTGACAGGTTCGGTAAGAGGTCACAGGTTGGACTTGATGATCTCTATGGTCTTTTCCAGCCTGGTTAATTCTGTGATTAGCACTGTCCACTTTCAGTAATAAGCAGAGTTCTGGAGCACAGAACCTTTACTTCCACCTTCAGTAGCAGTATCATTAGCAAAATAGACTGTATCTCTACCTTCAGCACTGACTTTTTTGAGAAAATATATTTCTTCTGTCTCTCTGTTTTCCCACCTTTAAAATGGAAAAATCAAGTTAGCAGCAGTTGTCTCAACAGTTGAGATACATAGACAAAAATGCTGCAGAGACAGAGATGTCCAATCCTAGTAAAACAGTATCATTCCAGTGTGTTGAGGAGATAGGCTATTTTAAACATCCTTAAAAAATCTGGATTATTTTCCAGAGGGAGGCTGTGTGGCCCATGGAAACCGATTTTCAAACTAACTTTATTTTTTATCTCTCTGTTGATTATTTCTGTACTTTCATTCTTTGTGTTTGGTCTGAAGACTTAACTTTATTGTCAGTACTGTACTTTATAGTGCCCTGGCATATAATCATTGTAGGAAATAATTAAGAGGAAAGATTTTGTTACATTTTAATTGTTTGCTTTATACCTTGGTGTGCATTTTAGCAAGATTAAATCATGAAAGATTTCTGAAACCTAAAAAATCCCCAGGGTGATATATCACAGTGGAGACTCCTGGAGGAGAATTACCCTTCTGAAATGGCTCAGAATTAATATAGTCCTTATATCATTATGGGAAGGGCCACTACCAAAATCAGAATGCCTTCATAGCAGTGTTACATGACTTCTATCTTGTTTATTGCAGAAGCAGTGTAGAGTGAGAAGGTTGGCTGAATGAGTGAAAAGTGCTTTTGCCACAGTTATACAACTAAATTTTATGTCACAACAGAACCAGGTCTAGAATTTTTGGCACAGTGTCTTACAGGCTTGAGAGCTGCTATATGCTTATATGCATAGTACTATATGCTTAGTACCTCCTACCATGATCTGATTTCAGATACTGTGTTAGTTTAACACTGCATTATTTTTTGTTGTAGAATGTGATAAAACAGAGGTAGTATGTTGAATTTTCTCCTTACAAGAACTTTGTAACATGGAAAAATGTGTCAAGTTTAGTTATTTTCAGATAAAAATAATATGTCGCCTATGATAAGGCAGTTAAGCAGTTGCCTCTACAGTTGTCTACTGTACTTGGACATGATCTTTGTATTAGAATGTTTAAATCTTAGAGTGTTCATCTTTGCTAGGATTGTGCTTGAAGTCATTAATAAACATATGAATATTCATAACAGAAAGAAATGTCTTGTTAGATCTTTCTTTTCTCTAATGGTTGAATTGAGGAGATAGTTCCATATGACAGGCAAATTAAATAAAACTTACTCAATGAGATAAAATGATTTCTCCCATGAAGAGGCTGAGGCCAAAGTGCTTGTAAAGTTTAAAACTCAGGGTCTGGGCAGGTCAGGTCTGGAGAGGATTAGGAAGATTGTCAAAGAAGAACAAAATCAAGCACATTGGCTTCTTGTTTAAAGAATGGTAGCTCTTTAGCTGAAGCTTCTGTGTAGTTCCTGATATATTGTGTACCAGAAAACATTTTGTGAATAAAAGAATTACTTGAAGAAATTACTTATGGTTGCTCTTAAAAGATTTCTTCACTGAATGCAAAATGCGTTTCTTTTTCAAAATTGCTATGCTATTATTATAGGCTTTCTTCCTTATTCATTGCTGCGTACTTTCTCTACTCACTGAAGTCATGTATTTTCAAGTGTTCAGTGACCAAGACTGAATCAGAAGAAGAATATGTTATCAGCCTAAACAAGAAGGAATCATTAATTTTAAACTTGGCTCTGGGATATGAACCAACATCATATATGAAATAATGACTTACCAAAGAATAGAAAGCAAGAGGTCATTGAAGTTAAATGGCTAAAACCTAGGGCAGACAGGTATAACAGCTCTCCATTAAGTAACTATTTGAACTAAATGTACAGGTAAATAGCAAATAACAGTAGATTCAGTAGAACAAGAACAAAATACCGATTTTAGCAGGTCAAAATATATTATTTACTGCATCAAATTTATTCCACTGGAAAATTTTTGTTGTGTAGGAGAAAGTTGTGGAAATGCTGAACTTTATATGAAAAAAAATTATAAGTTTTGCAAAATTAAAAAAAAAAAAGTAAAAAATTTCCTCCATCCGCAAAAAGAGGAATTTTTTTCACAGATAGATAAATATTTTAGAATTTATCAGCAAACCTTGGGAATGTGACTTATAAGTAACAAACCAAATGCACACTTATGTACAACTAAAAAACTTTATATAGATACAATATTTTGTCTTATTACCACTGTATTTTTTTTGCTCTGGTGCCAAGGGTTTTCATGGGAAAATGCAACGAATTTTAAAAGGAGTTCTTAGTACTTCCTGGAATTTCATTAGAAGTTCTCATACAATTTCACATGCACTACCAAAAAAAAAAAAAGAAAGAAAAAAGAAAAAAAGAAGCATAAGAAAAGCACATGTGAGAATTTTCTAAGAATTAAGAATCCATGATAGGAAATACTTTTTTGAGGTATCAAATAACAATATTGCAGAAATTGATTTCTTACTCACACAGAATGAATAATCAGGAGACATCTTCTGTCAGTGACACACGAAAAAGTGACCCTCTTATAAATTAGACATAGGTTTGTTTATGCTCACTAAAAATATAGAGAGAAAAAACATCCTGTATGTTCAACATTACCTACATTCGTCTGAAAATATTTGAACATGCACAAGTGGCTTGTACTGAAAAAAAAATAAAATTACTAGGCTTTCATATCTGGCATAGTAAACACTGACAGATACTGTATAGCGTGCCATGAACATTAAACACTCTATAGTGAGTAGAGGCTTCCATACGTAACCACTACGTTCCACTGTCCTTTCATCTAAATAATAGGAAAAAACCTGACAAAGTAATATAGAACTTCCAGAAAAAGAACATAAGATTTAATATCAAACTGTATTTAGCATGACTATTTTATTGAATAGTACCAATGAATCATGAATTGTAGGCAGACAAGATTTTTATTTCTGAATAAGAATGCCTTCACTTACAGAAAATAATATCAGTCACCAGTGCAAGATGTTGATGTAAACTCTTCATCCAGTGTGGTTTCTGCTATATATTTCATGTTCTTATTTATGAACAAAAGCCTTTCTGCAAAATCTAGCAAACATAAAGGTAGGAAAGAAAACAAGAAGATAAATATAATTATATTAAAAATGTTCCTTTCCTCCAAACTTTAATGCCTGGAATTGGTATTCTAACTAAGATACACCAACATGCTCATCAATATTCTTCTCAGATCTCACAGCCATAAGTTCAGTAACTCTTTAGAGAATAAAATTCTAGGACTTCTTGCAGCAGTTCTCAGTTACTATTACTTTCTTATCTAAAGCCATTTGATTTCTATGGGGTGAGGGTTATGCACATATTTAGATGGGAGTAGAAAGGAAGGAAAAAACCATGGAGACTTCTACATTTTAATGTAGGAACTCGACAAAGGAGGCCACAATTCTCCCTCATGTCCATATTTATGAAGAATATTCTCTATCAGCCCAACTAATTTCAAAGTCATGGAATCATGGAATCATTGAGGTTAGATAGCAGCTCCCAGATCTCAAGTCAAACCTTTGAGTGAGTACCATCATACCTACTAAAGCATATCATGATGTGCCATGCCTACTTGTTTCTTGGACACTTCCAGGTATGATGACTCCACTTCCCACAGGAGCTTGTTCCAATGCTTAAGCACAGTGAATGTGAATATATGGAAAATACACAAATAATATGATTTAAGGAAAATAAACAGCGACTTTCAAATCTTGAATCTTGTTTTAATACTATCTTTGATGTCACTGAACACCCTTACTTCTATTTATCTATAAACTTGTCTTCCTTATTAATGAAGGATATTTGAGGAAACATCAAGAAAGAATTATATTAATTTAAAATGGAATGATATTTAGTAGTAGAGAGTATAAACCTTGTTAATAAGAAGAATAGCCTCTGTCAAATGGATATACAGTTTCTGGTAATAGGAAAAGAGAGGAAAAATTAGCATAAGTTAGTTAACTGAACCATGAGTCCTGTACTCATTGTGGCTGTGAATTAAAAAAAAAAAAATCATCGTAAAATATATTCAGAGAGGTCTCTTCTGGAAAAGATCAGGTAGCCTGTGGAAGCTTTAATCTAGAAAATTCCACTCATTTTTAGGTGCACTTATTCAAATTGAATACAGATATAAAGGAGGCCTGCAGTGGCAATCAGGGAGATGGACACTAAATAAGGAAAAATGGCATGTTTTTTAAACCCTAATAAAGTGGAGACTGAGAAGAAATATCAGTTGTTCGCTATAGATGCATTGAAGAGGTGCATTTTACCAGAAAAAGAGAATAACTATTAAAATTGTCATAAAAAAACTTAGGCAGGACATTAGAATAGTATTTCTAACCATGAAAGGTACAAAACTCTAAAAGAAGATTTCAGTAGGAGTAGCGTAGGCAGGCATTCTAACCACTTTTGGATTCCTTCATGAAAAGGACTATATGACATGCAACAGTAAGAGATTGATATGCTTTTATGCTGTCAGATATATAAAATTAACTATAATTCCACCTAAGTTCTGGTTATAAAGATGACTTTTCAGTGAGAGACAAGAATGTACTTGCTTGGGTAACAGTCAAAAATTCAAGAATGTACATGGTTTTGAGGAGGGGGGGGGAAGTGAGTAGAACTGCATACAATTTTCATGGATCACTTGTTCTATTCTAGAAAACATCTCTCTGGATATATCTTGGAATTGTGTTTGCCTTTCCATAGAACAGAATTTCATTATTCAATGGATTTTTTCATTAGTCCCTGTGGTGGTTTTACCACAAATTCAGTGATTTTCAAGCAGAGACTCTGAGAGAAGTCACAAACACACCCCAAAAATGAAGAAAACACACAAAAATCACAGTTTATTTTGCGCAAACACCAAAACCC
>VYZS01077644.1:4309-18868 GCA_013400695.1 Neodrepanis coruscans | reverse complement strand
GTTGCTGTTGTCACTGGTGTTTTGATTCATCAGGGAGTGGTGGTGGAAAGAAGACAACAGAATAAAAAGTCCAATGGGTTTATATACAGTAAAAAACCCTACTGATATCTTCCTTATGTGTATGAGAGTTTTGTACAGTCATGCTGTTCTTTAGAGGTTGGAAGTGATGGGTTTTGTATAGACTTTTAGGCTTTGATGCGGGGCTGATGCTTTGGAGGCACCCCTGCTAAGAGTGAGGCCTCCTCCAGGGTAGTAGTGGCTGTGTGCACAGAGGGCCTCTTTTGACATGGCTCATGGGATATAAGCATCACATATCCAGAGAGTTGCCACTGGTCTTCTTTAGATAAGCATCACACACCCGGAGAAGCATCACACACCTAGAGATTCGTCCCTGGTCCTCCACAAAGTTAATAGTTAATGAGCTATGGCTTTCTCCCCATAGCTTTTATCTTCCCTCTCCTGACTTCTTTGCACCATTTGCTATAGTAGACATGTTTTAAGGCAAGAAAAAAAGTCTAAATCCTAACAAAGGTTCTTTCCAACCCAGGCCATTCTATAATGTGATTCTATGATATATTTAAAAACTGATGCATGAGTCCTGCCTCATGGGATGGTTTGGTAGATACTGGCCTGTATGTGTTTGCTGAAGGTCATGAAAAGTTCAGCTGTGCTTTCCCAGTGCCACATTATTTTTCTGCTCCTAGGGAAAAGCTGTGTTCTAGAAGAAAAATTTCCAGACAAGATGCCTAAAATGACAGATGAGAAAATGGGTTCATGAAGTTGCTTCTGAAGAGCAGAGTGCTACCTGTACTGCAGAACTATAAGGACACAACATGTATGATTCAGGTTTGAGCCAAAAACAGATGGGCTGCACCTAGACCTGTGAGATGAATGTTATGATCATCGGCTACTCATTGTTCAAACCAACAGAGATTCATCACAGAGAAAGCCACCATTCAAGCTGGGGATAACACTGAAAAAACTCACTGCAGCAGCACTAAGGCTGTTTAGAGATCATCTCTTCAGATGAAATCTAGGGATAGCTGCATAAATTGCCATGGTGGTGCTTATCAACAGGAGCCTAGAAGATTATCAATATCTCAGAAACCCGCTCGCCACTTGTCTTCCACTGGCTGTTGGGTCAGATGTAAAAGCAGAGGAGATGCCTTGCAAAACCTTAGTAGCATGACTTTTTTTTTCTGACCAAGTGAGCTACCCTGGTGGTACAAAGTTGCTGCATTGACAAGTGAAATTATTTTATTAACAAGAGTAGCTTAGAATNATATATATATATTTCCCAGGCAACAGAGCTCTTCAGTTGTTGCCAAGATATCTACTTGATGTTCCTGTAAGTGTTATATCAACAAAGACAGAGAAAGAAAAGACATAAGTTTCATGTAAAAAGAGGCTACGTTCTGTTTTTGATGCTATATCGAGATAAATCAGGCACCAACTCTGTGAAGAAAATTGCTCTCAGATACACTGGTATTGACCTGAAAGGAGAGCACAGTCCTTGGAATAAAGTTATATAACATCCAGAGAAGAGATTCTGGTGGAGTAAAAGATCTCTGAAATACTAAAATAGATAATTAAGCTGAAGTCAAAGCCCAAACCTAGAGCTTATTGCTGCATATTAATTTAATAAAACAGATTATTCATGCTTCAGATGTTATTTTTTCCGTTGGAAAAACCAGGTATGTCCTTAAGAAAATTTTGGCTGGATTTCACATGCTTATTTTAAATTTAAAGTTCTCAAGAGAAGTAAAGAGAACTGTATAACTGATAAGCAAGAGAGACCAAGGTGGGGACATCACAACTCATCATGAATATTTTTAGTTTCCCATGAATGATTTACATTCCCCTGAACTATCAGATATCTTCAAAAGAATGTGTAAAAATAGAAGGGAAATTTACTTGGTTCACATTGAGTAAAATTTGCTGTAAAAATTCCTATCAATCCAAAGCTCTGAGATCAAGTTCTGATTTCCAATGTTAGACACAGAGGGGCTTTGAAAAGTTTCTGAGGGTTTAGAGCATTTTCAGACTCTGTGATGACCTGCCTATAGGAAAGCCCCCACTGAGCTCTGTTGCAGAGTACTAAAACAGAGCACAGGTCTGTGTGAATGACTGGCATAAATGTCTGTGGTTTTGAAATGCCCATGGCCTTATCTCAGGGTTGCTCAGCCTTTGCCATCAGCGGCTGGTACACCATCCCAACTCAAGAGATGGCTAGCACTCAACTCCTTCTTCCAAGGAAAGCTGGGACTTTTGATTTCTGGATCAGAATGGGCATCCCTGTTTCTGCCTTTTACAAGCAATACAATAGATTTTTTTCCCCAACGTAATTTGTTTTTTTTTAAGTAACTTTCCATATTGGAGCAAGGTAAGAATACTGAATGGCAAAGCCCTATCTTTTTATAGCAAAAATCTATTCTTAGCTGTTTTGTGAGAGAACAACTGAGATTGATTGATTGATATGCCCAAAATCACTGAGTACATCATATAGACTAACTCCAAAGGTCTTAGCAAACAGCATACTAGTTACTTGCCCTTGACATGTTCTTCCCTATTGCAGTGAAGACTGAATCAAAGCTATTTTCAACAATGGATTATCGTTCTTCATGACAGTCACTGTACAGTGTTGGGCTTGGAACCTACCAAAGAACATTTAAATAGACCAGGAGTGCATAGCAATAAAGGCATGAGCATGTTATGTTTTACAGAATCCATGCAGCAAGAGTACTTGATTACCAAGGTGTTTTGAAATTACTTAGTATTTAAGTATTTTTATTTGTGTTTTCCTTTTATCTAGTCTTCATTCAGTCACTGAAGAGCTGTGGGAAACCTCCAATCACTGTGCATTTAAATCAAAAAAAATAGCAAGCATCGTCCTGCTATGAGCTCAGAAATTCTCTGCTTCCACAGATGGCCTGTCAGGGCTGAGCAAGCACTCTCAGCCCAAGACTGGAAGTAAGAGCTTTCCTTCTGCGAGGTACAGTGGGTACGAGGAACATTTTTTCTAAATGTATGTGTGTCTATGTGTGTATCTAAAATATACAATGCAAATAGTATAATCTAGTGTAATCCTCAGCCCTCCTTCATTCTCACAGAACATTAGTGAATAACTGCTGAAAATGGAAAGAAAATGTGACAATCATCTGAGAAAAAATAAGCTATTTATTATTTTAAAATATACTGATAAAATAGCTACAATATCCAGAACACCTTAATTAATTGAAGACATTTTTCTGCTCAGTTCTTAGCAAGATGGAACATTTTTTCTTTGCAGCTAAATGAAAGTCCTTCATTCTCTTTGGAAAGTTATTGCATAGAATGGCACAATAACACCAGTATGAGTTATGCAGACATTTGTCATAATCTGGCTCTTATACCAGAAAGCCTAAATTACAGTGGCATTCAACAAATAAAATTTACTCTCTATAGGAAGAATTTTGCCTAAAGTGTGTTCAGCAAGGAAGAAGTCAAAACTGATGCCCTTTTTAATTAAAAGATAAAATGTTACCAGGGCAAACTGATCTCAGTGTTGTTGTGTCATTAGAGAAAAATGGTCTGGTTATTTTTAAAATGACTCATGCAAGTATTTTTTTACTTTTTACTTCTGTTTCAGTAAATTTTTCAGGAAGAAAATATTTTCAGAGCATTGAATTAATTTGATTGATAGACCTGGGTTTTTTTTCTGAAACATATATTCTCTTGTAGCTATAGCTGCTCATGCAGAAGTATGCTGTTTCGCAAACCACTTCACCCTCAGTCTTAACCTTCACTGGAGTAACGGTGCAAGTGACAACAGGACTAGGACTACAGATCCAGAACACCATGTAAAGACTCGATTTTTGCCTCTTTGTGGTGACTATCAGTAAAAGGAAGTAACTAGCCCATGTCTACAGCAGTAATTTAGGTGATGTAAATCCATGAGTACAGCATATGTCCTGAACATACACTAGTATGACCACTGGAAACAAGTGAAGGAGAATATCTAGGTTAGTGTCACTTATGGATTTTTTTAAATGAATTATAAATATTTTATTTCTTTCAGGAGTTGGTTAATTTCTCATGACTATTGAAGACTGATGCCCCTTCTCAATGGATCTACATTATTATGCATTACATTGCCTTGACAAAAGATTGCACTACTTCCGGGAAAGGGAGTAGTTTGTCTCCCTGATGTTCCAGAGCTGAAGTCAGGGAGCAAACTCTGAATCCTGCTGCAAGGCCAAAACTATTTCTGTGTCTTTATGAATGCTCTTGAGCAAATCTATAATACACTTTTATTAAAGTGTAATTCCCTTTAGAGTATGGCATTTGCTCCAGCTAGGGCTTGTCATCATGCCCCATCAGGTACTTTCTGCTCCTGTAAAAAATTAGTTCCCACATGTTCAGTCATCTTCAAACACAATAAATTCATCACATACTTAACCGGTTTTATAAACTAAGATCTCTTTCTGAAAACTGAACTCCCATCCAGAAGGACAATGTCAATGATAAGGCAAGGACTTTCCAAGCTGTGGCTCTTAATTGCTTTGTTGAGGGCATGCATTCTTAGCACAGGAAGAGCAAAAATTGAGTAAAAAGTATAAAATTAGATGTGCTTTTACTAATGCATTTGGAAAAGCTAAGAATATCTTTGCATAAGTAAGTTAAGGCTGAGACTTTCTAACATAGCAGGTTCAGTCCAGTGTTTCTTAAAGGTGGCTACAGAATTTTGTTTCAGAAACAGCACTGAGACATAATATTTCTCCAAGCCTCTTATTTTGCCGGATTCTGACTGGGTAAACAATAATCCCTGTCAGCTGCAAAGTAAGAAAGTAATGTTGCATTTCCAGTTGAATGATTTTGTACCATGCAGAGTATAGAAACCACAGTAATGTCACACATTAACACCTACAGGGAACTTGACCACAGTAATTTGTTCCACTTTTTTACCAAGGACAGTTTGGGACACTTAGATTTATGAAGCCATAATAAAATATTGACCATGTCAGTGCTGAAATTACATTCATTTCACTTTCCTGCTCTTTCTCCCTTGTTTTTACTGCTGTTCAAAATACCTTCCTATGTATCTGCACATAACTGTAAAAGCAGCATATTGACTTAAATGAATGTTTTATAATGAAATTTATAATACCTCCATAACTTCAAATTATAATAACATGTTTCCTCAGAGACTTTACTCAAGTCTCTGAATAAATGAAAGAGGTATTATATTTTCCCTCTTCTTTCCAAAATTTTCAGTAGCTTATTTCCAAAAGCCCAGCTTTGGAACCCCATGCAATATTTACAAAAAAGTAGCCCTGTGTTTCCCTGAATTCTCTGCCCTTCCATTTTGCTTCCCTGTTTGTTGCAATGCCCACTCTCTGCAGGTGTGAATTTGCTTTCTTCTGACTGCAGAACATTAACACTAGACAAAGGAGAGCAATGGTGTTCTATCTGCAGATAGGTGTTCATCCTGGCAGCACACCACAAAAATGGGAGTTCTGACATTACCATTACAGAGCTGCCCACATTTCCAATTTTCCTACATGATGGAAGGGAAAACATCAGCTGTGCCCCACATTGAGGAACGAAGTGTGTATGTATATGCGGAACAGATGTTTCCTGACTATGTCTACTTTCTGTGCCATAAAACCTATGATAGCAGATATACCCCATATTAATATAGACCCACAAGGGAGTCTAGATTGTTGACCTTCAGCTAGAAAGAGAGCAATAATGAGCGGCCTATCAAAGTGAAGGGATGCATTTGGCCTGTAGCTATGCTACTGCATATACCACCTGCAGCTGAGGAGGATGAAGAAATTGTCTCTGCTTGTCACCTAGGGCTGAATCTTGCATGCCTCTTCATTCAGAATCTTAAACTCTCCCATAGTCTGGGACATCAGACAGCTGTGGAGCTGAGCCCTTTGTTCCACAGGTACCACCATCTTCTCCCCTGGGCTATTAGCAAAACTGAAGGTGATGGAGGTGGCCCTTTTAGCCATGGGGTGCACCTCACTGGAAGAAGGCTCAAATGCATGTGAATATCTGAGCCCTGACATTAGAGGTGCAAAAGAAGGTAATTTTTACATTATGGAATCTCATGACTCTTTCGTGTCATGCAAGTGAACCTTTCCATCAGCAATGCATATTTTTTTGGCACATTCAGGATGGGAAAGGATGATCCAGGGCCAAATATAAGAGTAGTTGGTGCATAAAGAAGAAAGATATAGGAGATTCATCATGCAGGAGAAACCCTGTCTTGCTTCTGGCCAGAGTGATAGTATTTTTTGCCCAAAGAAAAATTGAACAGTTCTGTGTTCAGAATTAACTAGAAGGGAGATACAAACATGCAGTGAATTTTTCAAATGTCCTCAGTAGCTTAGAAGGCAATGCACAGTTTGCCCATGTTGTGTCAAGCTACTAGTGGATATTGTGGATATTCCTGGTGGTTTGTGGTTAGAGAAATATATAAGGACTGCTTTATGAAGTAGAAACATCAAGAAAATTGGGTTGCCTGTTTTCTATCAGCGCTGTGGGAAAGAAATACAGTTTTTGTAACTGTGCAATAATATGATGAATACTTTCATTCAGCTTTTCAAGATATGCCAGATGCTTATCAGAAATGTGTGGGGAGACATTATTTGGTTCATCAGCATCATCCTGGATAGCAATTTCTTAGTTTCTTTTAATTGTCTTGCTTTGAAGGAGTGTTACGGGTTAGGTTATGAGGAGAGGGGGGTGTCTTTTAAAACTTTTGTTTGTTTGTTTGTTTTTCTGAGAGGGAAATAGGTGAAACAGCTGAGACTCAGCACTGTGTGGCTGGACCCCCAGTCCCAGCACCCCACAGGGTACAGCAGGGCCACACCAGGGCAGTCAGTGGCAGAGTGGTAACAGAGCAGGTGGAGATGGCGCCATTCATGGGTGAGCCCCATGGAGCGTGGTGGGCTGATGGTCCCATGTTCCCCATCAGGTGTGGGGTCTGCCGGGCATGGACAAAAATGCCAAGATCCCTGTCCCAGTGCCTGCGGAGCAGAAGGGCCAGGAGCAGCTGTGGCCAGTGCCCCATGGTGATGGCAGGCAGGGGTGGTGGCAGCCCCTCTTGCAGGGCCCGGCAGCTGCTCCAGCCACCCATGAGCAGCGCTGCCAGACTCCCACGCTGGCAGAGAGGAGTGCAGTAGTGGCTTCTCTCAGCGGGCGGCAAGTGCCTCCACAGGTGGTGCCACTGGTGGCCCCCAGGTCCCCACATGCCCCACAGCACTGGCAGAGCAGAGGCAACGGCCCCTTCTTCCGGTGAGTGCAGCTGCAAGCATTTTGGCAAGAACGCCACCATGTTGCCTCATGGTGAAATCTCAGAGAGGGGGGCAGTGCCCAGTGTCACCATCCATTGGAGAGGAGGCGCACCCTGGAAGGGTGAGAAAACCACGAGAAAATCCGAGAATGGGCACCATATAAAGGCAGCAGGGATGGAGGTTCTGCTTCTTTTCATCTCCCTTTGATGCTGGTAGAAGCACAGCTCCCTTTTCTCTTGGATCCCTTGGTGTGAGCAGCAGCACAGCATCATCGCAGCTCTCTCTTTTGGCTCGGGCAGCAGTGCAGTGTCACCAGAGCTTGGGCAGTGCCGGCAGAGGAACCAGACGGCAATGACAGTCATGGTATCTCTCCCCCTTGGGTCCTTCGGGGTTCTTTACACTGTTGTATTTTTTCAGCAGCTCCAGAGTGGGACCAGCGCCATCCTCATGGCAGCTTTCCTTCCTTCCCTTACTCTGCAGTCCAGTAGCTGGCCCAGAGCAGCATAGTTTGTTTTTTTTTAACTTGTGGTTATTATTGTCTGGCTATTGCTTGTAACTGGTTTATGCTTATAGTGGTTTTTAGGTTTTATTCCCCATAGTTAATAAATTGTTTTTGTTGTTCTTCTTCTATTACGTCTCTCATTGCTCAGTAGCACCCCCTACTGTCCAAACCAGGACAGGGAGAGAGAAAGCTCCTGTTTATTGTGTAAAAACCTTTCATTTTGAAGAAAAACAATCTGCATCTCTATGCATTTATTTGACCTGTCTGTGAAACAATCATTGCATAGCCTATTTTATATTTTTAAGTGTTCTGTGACTATTTCCTTTTATTATACCCTTACTTTTTGTCACTTTTCCTCTCAACATGCATGTCAAGTTTGAACCTGTGGAGTGATCTCTGAGGCAAGCAGCCATAGTCACTCAGACTTCCATAGCTGAAGGAAGTTTCAGTTCTTCTCGCTGTAAACTATTTTCACCTTATTGAAATATCTAATTCAGCAAAGTTTAGCAATGAAAAAGTTCAGAAAAAACATGCTGTTGAGGCTTTATATGGTAGCTGGGATGAGAAAGAGCTTTTGGCCTACATTAAGAGATCGTCTGGGAAGGCAGCCTTGGATTTGGACCAGGACCATGCTCTGTCCCTGTTCTTCACAGGCTTTTACCCTTGGCTATGGGGGAAGGGAGACAGAGCAGAGCAATTTCCAAGGGACTCCCGCATGCCTAGGAGACGCACAGGATGTTTCTGTGAAAACAAATAAAAGACTGCCACTTCCTTTACAGCTGGTCTTCTACCAAACACAAAGCAAGCCCAGGTGTTACCTATTGAAATGTTACATGCACGGTTAGGCTATTTGCTCTAAAAATATAGAGATGAATGCTGACAGCGCGAGAAAGCTTTGAATAGGAATAGTCTGATTTTGCTTCACATAACAGCAAACATTCCAGCTGAACTGCAACCAGATGGAATTTGACAGTGTTTCCCCTTCAGTTGCTTCCCAAGGAAAAATAGCTAGTTTTGTCTTTTAGTTGACATAGGCACAAATGACAAACAATTGACAGCCAAGGGTATTTGCCCACACTAAATCCACAGATATGGTAGCATATATTACTGAAACAAAAGCAATAATAAGGAAGTAAATTCCCATAGGCCTGTGAAATTAGAATGTTTTCTAAAAATGACTAAATTTTTTATCTGTGTCATTTATTGTCATTTATGTCAGATGCAAAGTTAATCATGGTATTGGTACAAAGAATGAAGTTAATAACAAGGAACACATAGGGCTTTTTTTCTAATATTGTTGTGCGTCAGCTATTTTTGAGCTGGAAAAGAAAAGAGATTCATTGCAACTTTACAAATGGTGAGTTAACAAAGCCCAGCACAAGAGAAAATATTGCAGAAATTAATCTGCAAACTCAGGGAACAAAGGTGATAGTAATACTTCTATGTCTAAGAAATCCACTGCTTGGCATATCTATATTAAATAGTCTCAGCATATAGTAGTGTAATGTGATGGAAAATGAATATTCAGACTGGCTTAAGAGACTGTTAATATAACCTTCATGCCAGCCCTTCCTCTGCCACGGTACCCAGAAATACCATTTATGCTCTCTGCAGTCACAGAATAACATACCTCTTGCAAAATTTCTCTCCTGACCTTAGAGAGGAGAAAGAAAAATTTTCATTTTCATGAGTTTTAGAGCATGTCATGTCTATTTGCTTTTACTAGTGTCCAATTGTATTTCTTGCTCCAATCAAATAGCAGCTCAGCCTTATTATCACAAATGTCTATAGATCTAAGTTCCTTAAGGACAAACCTTGCAAGAACAATGATGCTACTACCTCTTACAAATTTGTTTTCTAAGGTCTAGGGGTAGACTCAGATTTAGGATATTGTGCAGCTTTGCAAGAGTATTTTAATGTGCTAGTACCTGACCATACATCTATTAAGAAGAAAACACTCTAAAACTGACTTGAGATTTGCTGTTTTCTCAATCCAATTTGCCATATTTTCTAAAGCCTTTAATTCAAAACAAGACAAAAGCAAAAAAATAAACAGATGATTATACAGGTACATTTCTGGAATGGTGGTTTGATGTGCTTGTCAACCTCTAAGGGTATATATAAAAAGATCCAATCAGAACAGGACTGATAGTTTATTGCTTATGTCATTGCACATATTCCAGAAACTCCAATGGGTCTCCTGAAGTCACAGCTGATTTTCCAGGACTTCAGCAAAGAAAATTAAACCACAGGCAGTTGCACAGGTCTTCCTCTTAGTTAAGAAATCAAGGGGTTAATAAACTGCAAGAGTCGCTATTGTTACATTTCTGCAGATCTAAATATCTTTAGAAATCCATTGGATTGATGCTTTCTTGATGGATTGCATAAAATAATTCCTTTAAGAGAGACTTCCCGCTTGCCCGCCCCTTCCTCATACTGTGCAATACTGTACTGGTTATGGAGTAAGATCATTAAAAAGGTAATTTCCTTCTGCAGAATAAAAAAAAAATATTGGATCGATATCTGCTGAAGTATTGAAAGCAGTCATAAATTTTAATGGCATTAACAGAATTCAGTAATTTGTCATTCAAATGGATCCAAGTGAACAGGGCCTATGAAACTATTTTAGAGGTGCTAAAGCGATCAAAATAATGCAGCTAATTTGGAAAAAGTTATTGGGTAGTTTTTTCTCAAATTGTAATTTGTTCATCAATAAAATGAGAGAATAACTTTCTGCAAAAGACTGACAATCTTGCTTCTGGCTGCCACATTACCCTATGGCCTGTTCCCCTCTGAGTAAATATAGTTTGCTACTGAATGAAATGCAATATTCTCTGCTCCTTTGGAAACACAGATGCTCCTTAGCCTTGCAAAAATTGGAAGTACTGACCATCAAGTAAATTGTTTCTCTTTCTCATGTGAAAGCTAAGGGAAAGAAAATATCAAGTAGGTTTTTCCTCATTTTGCTTCATGGACGTTATTTTGAATTCCTAGCCATTTTTGTCTTAGGCTTTTAAATGGATTTATGGTTTACTAATCAGCCATGAAACACAGTAAAACTAGATATCTTTTATTTATCTTAAATTACTTACCTTTGGCTCCACCAAATTTTCCTTTAGGTCATTTTGTTTCTTTTTTCCAATTTTGGGGGGGTTTTTTTGTTATTTTTTTGTAATAAAAATAAATCTGATACAATTACAAGGAAGGAAGAATATTTTTTGAGAAAGCCCTCCACCAAAACGTAGTTAAATTATTCAAACAAGGCTTCTGTTTTTGGGTTGTTTTTTTTTTTCTCTACCTAAGTAAATACATTTTTAATGGAAGCTAATTGTAACAATTTCTCATCTTTAAAAAAGCAGCAAATTATTTCCAGATTAATTGGTATCATTTTTATTAGGATTTTGGAAGCAGTCCTGCTTTTTAAAGTGATGTTATCCCTTCAGGTCTCTGCTACACTTTAAGCTTTTTGTTTCTCTGACCAGAAGGAAACATGACAAACAAAATCTCATATGAGACAGTTTCATGATACTGTCATTTGTCTTCATGTTGCAGCAGTGCCAGAGATCATTTTGTAAGGTGGTTTCTATTAGCTCTGTTGGCACAGGCATAACCAAGAGTAACATTCATCCCTGAATATACAGACAAAAAAAGGCAATATGACCTTGGCTGTCCATCCTAGTAAGCCTGATCCACACCAGTCCTCCAGAGCATCACATCAAAATCGTGCAACACATCATTTAGGCTCCTATTTGAGGTTATGCATTCCCTGATGCTGGTAGGTCATCAAATCTCCTCACCCTCACTATCCACAGACCAGGGGGTTAATCAAAGCATTTCTCTGTCCTGGAGACCCCATTTGCTGAAATAGCCCTGGAAGTTGTCAATCCATCATTTTGCTCCAGACCAATGCCCATCTGCCACAGTACTGCTAAACTCTGTAGAGAGTTTGTGTCATCATGACATGATATATGTGCACAGGCGTATGTATGAACAGAAAGGAAAAAGATTTTAAGTTCACAAGATAAAAGTAAAATGTTTCAACTTTATTTATGTTGCACTGCTAATTTTTTTTCTACTGTAAAACACATGTATATGAAAACTAAATCTGGAAGCACATGCTTCAAATTCTCAAGATGACAATGACATGATCAACACAAGCTTTGTTGTGGTACACACTGGCAAAAGAATTATAAACAAAAGGATGTTCCGTAATTTTTATATCTCCTTATTTTAGACCAAAGCCTGCTCACTGATCTCAGAGGTCTTTTTGTACAGATTAGATTGAAATGGTATGCCAAATCCTGCACATGATATGAGCTGAATGCGAAATTAATTGTGAAAGGCAGATAAATTACTTTATTATCTTTCTCTATTTATAGAAACAAAAAGCTGTAGAAGGATTGCTTTGCTTGATTTACTAAGCAGCTCTGTGTGAACTAAAGCTGCTCTGAGGATAATATTAAGTAAACAAGTCTATTTAAAGAGGATGACCACCTTTTTACCACTGGCATAAGAAATAATCTCCAGGAAAAAAAAAAAAACAAAAAAACCCAAAAAAAATCCCAAAGGATATGATTTTGTTTCATCTTTTCAAAAAACAATTTTCTTTTAAGAGATTTTTTTCCTCCTCTTTTCTTAAAAGTACATTCTTAGTGCTCTTGAAAGCATAACTCGTTTATCATGAATCAATTTATTTGTTGAAATGACACTTGCATCGGGTTTTGTATGTTTCATTACATCTCATGTTCTTGAACACGAGTTTATTAAACCCTTTACATCTACAGATAAAAATAATTTAAAAGCATAAAAAATAGAAATTTAAAAAGTTTCTGAAATCCATTCTAATTTGTATACAGAGAGAAAATATTCTTATAGCTGCATCTGAGAGGGGCATATTTAAATCTTTTCAATATATTCCATGATCTTTGATTAATTGGGAAGACAAACATTTAAAGTCAGAACATTAAACTAATTGCCAATAGAATACACTGAAGCATGTGAAAATAAATATGTTGTACTGAATCTTACATTGCATAACATGCCTCACAAAAAAAGTCAGCCTTCTGTAAACTTTCATTACCTTCTGAAACTTAGTGGAATAGATGAATCAGTTAAAATGCATCTGCTTTTTCAAATAAAATATAGATAGAGATATAGGAGACATAAACTTTGACTAATTAATGAAATGCCTTCCCACTTTTTCTATTTTATTATAAATCTTTTTAGATGAGAGCTAAATTTATTACAAAAAATGTATTTTATATAGCTTATTATTTAACCCATATGTTCTGTCAGATGCTTCTACACAGACTGTTCTATTCTAAAGAAAGCAATATAAAGAAACAGCTCTCAACAAACAGAACTATAAGCAATATTCAGTCACTTAGTGTCTCTCTGTTATCCCCATTCCAGTTGTCTTTAAAAGAACAACAAAAATTTATTTATGAAGCATCAAGATGGAAAAACTTTGGATGTCCTTAACATGCAAAGTTTTTCTGAGCCAGACATAGAACACTATATTGCAAATAACAGGAACTAATAATCCTTCAGTGAACATCTAGCACACAGCAAATAGCTCAAATAGCTCCATCAATGGAAATATTATCCAGATGATTTCCACCACAGACACTTTCTGTCAGACCATCTCTATTACTCATAATTGATCAGCCAAAATCATAAAAAAATACACCTTCAAACAATCACACAGATGTCAGCCATGTAGAGAAACAGACATGTCAGTGAAACACAATATCACAATATCCTTACAAATAAATTCAGAAAGTATGTGCTGGATGAGTGGACTGAACGGCATATCTCAGGGGATCATGATCAATAGCACAGGGTCTAGTTGGAGGCCTATCACTAGAGGTGTCCCCCAAGGTTCAATACTGGACCCAGTATTGTTTGACTTATCCATCAATGACTTGGTTGAAGGGGTAGATGCCTCCTCAGCAAGTTTGCTGGTGACACAGAGCTGAGTGGAGTGCCCAGTACCCCAGAGAGCTGTGCAGCCCTTCAGAAGGACCTTGACACGTTGGAGAGATGGGAAGAGAATTGCCTGAAGTTCAGAAAAGGCAAGTACAGGGTCCTACATCTGAGGAAGAATAACCCCATGCACCAGCAGAGCCTGGGGGCTGATCTGCTGGAAGGCAGCTCTGCAAACAATGACCTGGGGGTTCTGATGGACAGCAAGCTATCCATGAGCCAGTAGTGGGTCCTTGTGGCCAAGAAGGCAAATAATCAGTGACCATGCACTGGAACAGCTTTCCCAAAGAGGTTGTCCTCACTGGACATAATTAAGAATCATCCGGATCAAAGTCTGAGCAATGTGTTCTAGGATGATCCTGCTTGAGCAGATATGTTGGATCAGATGACACACTATGGTCCCTTCCAACTCTACCCTTTCTGTGATTCTGTGAAAATAGCCTGAGAACCAGGATCCTGCATGCAATGCCATTTCCCATAGAAAGAATAAAGATAATAAAATGATAATTTCAAGCACTCGTAATATCTCTCTAGCAAAAGAGACCACGCTCTCAAATTAATCTCTTCTTTCCTCACATTCAAATGTAACACAAAGTATTTTCCAAAGATAAGTTTAGCAACTAAGATTCCTACCTATTTTCCCATAAGAGTCAATGACAAGAAAGAAAGACGAACACCAAATTCTTATTCTCCCAATACCCAGCTTTAAGATACATAGCATACCTCTGAGACTACTCAGTGTGATGGTTTAGCATATGTTTTTTAAAACTTCTCTTTTGTCAAATC
>VYZS01077642.1:46415-61551 GCA_013400695.1 Neodrepanis coruscans | reverse complement strand
CCCCCCCAGTCACCTGCCCGCGGGCTCTGCAGATGCTCCTGCTCATCGTCCCATAGGAAAGAACCCATAGGCAGGGGAGTCAATATCGTCTTCACTCGAACAGTGTGAAAACAGACACACTGCCCCAAAAAGCTGGAAATAGGCCATGCTGCACGTTAGGGGTATGGCAGAGAATTAATTACAGTATAAAGTGATTCTTACAGCCCTCCATGTATTTGCAGCTCATAAACAGTACTGATGTAGTCACACCTAATAGAATTATCTCAATAATGCAGAAAATAGGGATACCAGATCCTTTTCATTCGACCTATATCCTGACACATTTGGCAATGTGACATTTAGGATGTTTCTCCAGCAAACCCGTTCTTAATTCAGTTGCTGTCATCTCAAAATTTCATGGATTCCACAAATTAGGGGCATGAAAGCACATGGGACACACTACAAACACGTTTTGCTAAAGGCACTAGTGAGGTGTAATGAGCAACAAAGTTACTACACACAGTATATGTAAAAAAGCAACATTTTATTAATGGTAGGCTCTAATTTTCCCGCCCACTATTGCTTCCACTGGAGTACTTAGCATGACATGGGGCAGATTTTTCCACCATATTAATTTAACATAAGTAATAAGTCCCTTGCTAAAAAATATTACTTTCATCCAAAAACTTCCAGAAGCAATTGAGCAGATTTCCGGTGTGATGGAATGGGACAGACCAGAAAATGAAAATACTACCCTTAATGTCAGAGACTGTAAACTTACATCTTGGTCCCAGAGAGTGAGCCAGAGGTGAGGTATGACAGTAAGCTTCAGTCTCATAATCCATCTACAAATTCTTCCTAAAATAACTGAATTTTTAACTTTAGAACCACTCACAACTCTCTCTGGATATGCCACTAAGAACTTTGGTGGCCATCATGTTCATTTCCTATCTGGAGAAACAGGAGAAAAATCTAGGAAAAGTTTATCTAGGAAAAACTATATTCAGGCCCATTTATTCCACTGAAAAAAAATTCAGGAAGATGTCTTGACAAACCACTAGGATTCAACTGTATTTCAGAGTATGGAACACTTAAAATTACTTTGCTTTGTGCAACACTATTGCTAATGTAAACACTCATTAAACCGTGAACGTTTCAATTGAATATCTGTGTTTGAAAAGACACAGAAAAATAAGAGTCAGAAAGTCACAGAGGCAACAAGAACAGGTCAGAGCTGACTGGCAGACATGTCTACTTATAAAATAAGAATTCCGGCCACCTGGGAATGGTCCTGTATTTTAAATGTTCACTTAGTTCCATAGAGAAATATCAGGTGCTTTTCCAACAGGGAGATAGCTGAATGCAGGTCAAATGCTTGGACTGAACTTTGTTCCTCTCTACATTTCCCTTGGTTTAGAGAACACTCTCGGTCTCTGGGAACATGGACCAGTTGTTTTAACATCCTCCTCCCCCATCCTTCGTTAATGCAACATCTCTGGTTCTCCCCAGTCCTCAAGTGTTTTCCTGCAGCAACATTCACAGATGGTACACACAGAGAACAGGGCCATGAGAGGACACAGGACAGCAGCTGGTCCTGTATCTTTATCCAGGAACAGAAGACACATAAATATCACAGGCACATTAAAAGAACCTGAGGAGAAAAGCCCATGATCTGGATCATATTATGAATGTATCAATTCACTTACTGAACTTTAAGTACAAGCCCCATCTATTTTCAACGGCAGAAAATACTAAACATTATTAGAATCAACAAAAAATAGCCAGCCAGATCAGCTCTGTAACTTCTTTCTAAATTCAGTGCCACCCTGAATGGGAAAAAGATGTCAAATGGGAGTTTCCAGTGCCTCTGGGGCTGGCCCCGTGGAGGTTCTGGCCAGTCTGTCATGTCAGTGAAGGTAACAACAGTTGTCACAGCTACTGCAGTGGTGTTCAGGAACTAAAACAAGAGGGAAAGCACAGAGAGTTTATCAGACTTAATACAAAAGATATATCCCCTCAATCTTCTAACAGACGTTCACTGGAGATGACTGGTAAGCAAGATGTCTTTATGATGGTAGGAGTTAAGCATCTTACATTTTCAGTGGAGTACACACAGTACTCCCTTACCCAAAATTGATACTTAGCAGGTAAATGTAATGTTACAGATCTCCAAAGTGGCAGCAGTGATTCAAGCTCTGTTAGTGTAAGCCTTCTATTCAGAGATGTATCAGCTACTTAATAATAAGAACAGAAGCAAAGCTAGCTTTGTTTTTATAAAATTATATACTCCTTTAAGTAAGACCACCTGGCCCTTTGAACAAGTGTTTGCTGCCAGAAATAGGCATAATCACCTCAAGATGAATTACTTTCAATAAAAAATCAATAAAATAAGGCAGGGACCCAATACAACAATAAATTTCTTTCTCATGTTTTAGGATGTTGTTTCAGAAAGGAGATAGATGGGTAAAGAAGAGGTGACTGAACTTCTAAGGCCTCAGTTCTTTTCTGTTTCAATAGAATACCACATGACAACTAATACATTCACTCCTTGAGCTGTGTGGAGTTTCGTGGCTACCTTAGGCTGATTTAAGACCATGCTGCTGCCAAAAGAGCAGTATGCTAACATCGAGAGGGAAGCTACTGGCAGCACACTTGCCAAGCTTGCACTGCTTTAAGCCAATCTCTGAAATCACCCCCTCACCCACTTCCCTGAGAGGAATTTGAAAGATCTCCTTTAGAGCAAAGTTCTGTAGGAAGCATTCCAAAAAGCTGCAAGACAGAATTCATGACTCTTAAGACAAAAATGCTGAGACTCCTGTTGGGGAATTTTTGTGGTACCTCTCATGGCAAATTAAAAAACACTTCTGTGCTTAAATAGAAAAATGTAATAGAAAAATGTAATGAACAATGCATTGGGTACAGTCCTACTGCAGCACATGGTTCTACATGGAGTCTGTAAAGGTGCATCACGAGCAGATTCCTTGTGTGCACTTGCACCAGCAGCACCCACCCTAGGAACACCAGCATAAGGGCTGTGGGTCCATTCCCCAGCTCTGCTGCCCAAAGGTGCCCCCTGAGCCTTCCCATTCCAGAATGGCTACAATTCTCAGCCTGGAAACTTTTTTCTTATCACCTGGAAACTTCACTCACTTGCAAGGTGTCCTAGCATTCCTGCTCCCTGCCAGTTTAACCCCTTCTTGTCCTCCATGCCAGATCAGTCCTGTGTCACAAATTACCACTGCTGAGCAGTTAGAATTTCCCCCTCACTTCCAGTGGAAACAAGTTCTCCTGTCAATGAGTAAACACATAGTAGGCCCAAATGCCTTTGTGTTTGGACCTTCAAAATCTGAAATATATGAGCTTCCCAAAAGACTAGTGATGTCAAAAGCCAAAAATGCACCAAAATGGGATCCACTGGCACATGCTTGAAAAAAACATCTCCTTTACAGCCCTGTTAGCTCCTGCTGACATCACAGATTCACAGAATGGTTTGGGTTGAAAGGGACCTGTAAAGGTCACCTAATCCAAGCCACCTGCAATGAGCAGGGACATCTTCAACTAGACCAGGTTGTTTGGAGCTCTGTCCAACCTGGCCTTGAATGCCTCTTTCTGGCCTATAGCCTTCCTCCCTAATTCTTCAAATCTGCTACCATCAGCATTAGTCTCTTCTTCAGCTAGCTGTTGATTTCAAAACCTCTAGAGGAAAAGAAATGTCTTCTTGCACAGATTATCAGCATATCGTGGAGTCTGTGAAATAGAAACCAATCCAAATTCCATATCAAGGCTCCAAGAGACAACTGGATAAACATGGAGTTACTGCATGTTTGTAAATATAACTTTATACAGAGCATAATTAAAAGTTTAAAATTTAAGTCCTTAAGTGGCAGAAGGTAGTCTGGAGTCAGAAAGAAGGCATTTTTTGCAGTGGTGCAATGGAGTGAGGACAGTACTGAACAGACTACAAAACAACTTTCCTCTATGGAGCTGCTAAATACAAACTCTAGCCATTGCAGCCAGACTACTGCTAAGGTTCAATATAATTCAACTTACTTAGTTTCAAGACCAATTGATTCCTTGATTCTTAACCAACCTGTAAATCCCATTTAATTACCTCTGTGTGTGAAGGAGGGGGTTTAATTCCATACCTTCAGGGGACGACACCGGTAAAAGTACCGGGCACTCAGTATTTGTGTTTGTGGGTTGGACAGGAGGCCCACTTTAGTCCACAATATCTGTATCTCCAGAGTCACAGGAACCATGCAACAGGAGGTGCAATTCACAGCCTGAAAATAAAGTATACTCCAATCACCTTAATATAGTATTTTAAAAGTAAAAAAGGACCATTACGGTCAAAGTCTAGTATTTTAGATAGCATAGGTCACTTCAGCACTAATTCTGTAACTTTTGGTCAGGTCAACCTCCCCTTTTGAAGCTATAGCCATCTCACTGTCATCTCATTTCTATACAGAATTTATCTCAGCTGTACCACTTGGATTTTGCATTCCATTAGGCCATCTTCTGATAGATTAATAATTATTAAAATACAAGTACTCTGGTGGCAAACTTTTAACCTTATTAGGCAATACGTAAACATCCCTAGAAACATGAAAATCAGAACAATTGATAACAATAAAACCATCAAATTAATAACAAGTAATCAGGTACTATTAGTTCTAGAAGTTTCTGTCAGAAACCTATGTAATACAGCTCTGAATTAAGTGTAAAACTCTTCTTGCCCATTTAAATAGCAGGAATGGGATTCAAAATATCTGAAACCTGTTGGGGTTTGTTGTTGGGTTTTTTTAAGTACCACAATATCAATCATGACTGCTTATAGGTATTAAGATCTCTGGGAGTCAGAGGATCATCACACAAAGTCCAGATGCACACACTTTCCTGAGGCCATACAAAGACAAAAGGAAAAATATTCACAGCTGGCCTTTTTGCATCCATATTACCTGCATATTGCAGTCCTGAACTAGAATGGTGATCCACTCCTCTGTCTGGGTTGACTGAGCACTGCCAGTTATAGAGAGGTCTTCTGCTCTGCTCATCCCCTGAAAAGCCTGGTACAACTTCTGTTGGATGTAACTACAGTTACTGTCTTCCAGTAATGGAGATAGGCTGGAAATGAGAAAATAACAGCTTTGACAAAGTGATTTTTCAGGACAAAAAGAACCTCACAATCATCCTTCCTTTGTAATGAGTATTTCTTCTGCTCTTGCAATGAATCACTAAGTATCAGTATTAAACAGATGCAGTTTCAATCACCAGTACAATGAGAAGGGAGAAAAATATGCCAGGGTAATGCATGATAAGGAAAACTTGCAGCTCTTTAGCTGTGTTATCACATTAGTGGTCTTACACCTGCCCTGTCAAAAGAATGATCTGTATCATCAAAACAGTAACAAAACAATTCCTCTGTAATCCGCTCCTCGAAGATGAGCTCTACTCTTGTCCAAGACATATTGCCAGACTACAGCATCACAATGTCCCAGAAGGCCTTCACAATGTTCAGATTATCCTAGCAGTCCCCCATCTCTCTGAAATCTAAGTTCTCTCAGGAGAATATGGAAGATCTGTAGAGATCCATTGGTGACCTCACGGAAGGACCCTGCCTCCACAGCACTGCATGAGAGTCTATGGAAACACATGCTAAGTGAGTCCACACTTCCCAACTCTGCCAGGAAGGATGACTGCAGAGTGCATTATTACCTGAGTTTGCAGCCTGTTCTCATGTTCCTTCCAAACTGAACCGTGTGTCTGAGTAACTGTGAGCAACTTCCATCACCTTCACTCTGTAAAATGCTCATCTGATAGACTGCAGGTCAAGAAGCTAAACAAAAGCATGAACAGACAATGGGGGACACTCACCCCACATTCCATTCCTCCTTATCCCTATCAGACAACTCCAGAAGTCCAGACCAGGGAGCACCAAATGTCAATAAACCCAGTGATAAATAAAAACTGATAGCAGAAAAAGGATACATGCTGTATGGCACCACTGTCTGCAGTCAGCAGTGGTGCTCCAGTGACATAGCCAGGGTTTCCACTTCTGGACAGGGTACGAGAGAGGACCCTGGTCTACAATAATGCAAGAGGAAGAGACAGAAGAAGAGGAAAATATTGGCACCAATGAGATCCATTCATCTCCGAAGATCAAATTCACATTCTCAAAAATGTAAATATAAGCCATTTTTCAAATGACTGAGTATTATGCACTACTAAAACTCCCATTATTTGTTTCCAAAGCCTCTTTCTTATCTGGCAAGTTCATCTGCAGTCCAAGAGGTAAAAAACTATATGTCAATACCCTGAAACATGGATACTACCAGGAAAACTCTCAAGACAATGAATTCCTATTGCTCAGCATTTGTCTCTGAAGAAGTGAACATAGTCTGGGGCAATTCTAGAGATGAACTGCAGAACAAACCCTGCCTTGACCCTGATTCTTAGTGATACATTCCACTTCTAAATTGTTTTATGGCGAGAGCCTCTTGGGATAAGTGTGCAGTACAACCCTGTTGAAGTTATTAACCCCTGAAGTCACCACTTACCCAACTTTACATTGCCTCTAGGGGATGATTTATGTGAACTTAACACACATTTCCCAGATTTCCACCTCCTCCAAAGTAACCCTCTTTCCTGCTGCACAGGCAAAGTTAAATAAGTACCTGGTGACTCTTACCCTCTTTCTCTTCTACCTCCCCCCAAACAAAACAAAACACAACACAAAAAACCCACCCCCTGCCACTGACCCAGAAGTGCAAAGTGAAGTGCTGCTGCAGAGAGGATCCAGGGTTCCCAGAAATGTTGCTCACTTTGAACTGGACAGAAACACTCTGAATTCCACTTGTGCCACTGTATTCTATCTCATAGATCACCTGAAAGTCCAATTCAGAGAATAATCAGAGTAACGTAATAGGGCAACAACTTTAGGCTTGTCTTAAGCTGCTCGAAGGAAAGATTCACATACCTCAGAAACAACATTAGTACATGTGTTGTCTCTCATGTGGGGAGCTCCAGGCGGTGTGACTGCTGTGACATTTACCTGGAGACAGGACCCATATGAACAATTAGTAATTGTTTAAAAGGAGTGGGCATTTTTTACTCTTTTCCACTGCTTTTCCATCCAAGTCAGGTCTACCTCCTTGCTGTAGCTGTGATCTGCTGTGACCCTGCTCCAGATGCCAATTTTTTTTTTCAAGAAAACAAGCTGCCTCCCTGACTTTAGCTCTATCTATGCACATTCATTTGAAAGTCCATTGTTCCTTATATGCCTATTTTTTTTCCTATAATGTCACACTTTTGTCAAACAAAATCTTGCCTCAGACACAGCACATTCCCATTCTCCCAAGTTCCCAGTCCGTGGGCATTACTTAAGATTCCAAATAGGTTATATTTCAGAAGTAGAAATTATTTTTATTGGCAATACAGACTGACCTTCATGGACTGCACGATGGTGCCATTAATTGGGACCTAAGGAAAATAAACAAACTATTATACAACATCAAAAAAACCCAAGTAAATGTCCGTGTTTGCAAGTGCCTAAATTCATGAAATTATCATTAACCAGAGCCTACATATTATATTGACAAAATTACCTTATTCCAGATGTGTAAAACTTGTAATTTTTTGATTTACAAATCACAGATATAATCCACAGAATGCATTTTAGAACCTCAGAAGTCAAATTTAATCTCGGCCATCCTAATGTATCTGCATTCTGCAGGACCTTGAAGTGTCACATCTCTATCCACCATTAAGTAATTACTTCAGCTTCCAGTTAGGAAAAAACTGAATTTTGGCCAGAGTGACAAAGAAAGCCACGAAAACATGAGTTAATTCTGATCAATAGAATCCTCTTTGCAATAGTTATGTAGATTTAGTTTCCCAATATAGAGGTAAACTGAGTCATCAGCCTTAGTAAGGTGTTCGTATTTCCAATGTTGTTTTCTCTTGGATCACCAGAGAAACTCTAGAAGGCAATATTTTCGATAAACATTCAGTAAGACAGTATGATGAACCCAGAACAGCAAATCAGTTATTTTGAAATCATTGTCAGGATAAATAGGGGAGAAATTGATATGGAATTCAACCTATGACTGATATGAAATTCAATCTATGACTGTAAACAGAGCTAATGCTGATAAGTGGCCTTCAGTATGATTTTAGAGATAACATATTGTGTAAAACAAATCCTTATTCTTTACCAAGAACACACACTGCTTAGCTGATCAAGCTGATGGAAGGGAATACTTTGGATAAACACTCTGTTTAAAATGCAAGAGAGCTTCAGATAAACCACTAGGACTATGAAGTACCAACTAAGTATCTATTAAATGCATTAAGAATTTGCTAATAACTGAAATTTTTTGGAAAGTAGTTTGAATTGAAGGATTATCACCAATCACAACATTTTTAACAGGCATCCCAGCAATAAGGCCTCAACAATTGGGGGATCAGGGATGACATACCAGGTGACCTTCGGTCTTCCTGTTAGCTGAAACTGCAGAGAAAGGCAGTGCAAAGTCAAGCAACCATGATTTTGAACAAAAGCAAAAAATCTGATGTGCACCTTTAGCACAGTGAAGTCCCGGTAGTAGGAAGAAGCATCTAGGGCTGGGTCAGTCACGCAGCTCTCTGTCAAGTTGGCAAAAATCCGAGCACAGCTTGTGCTTTTACTGTCCAGGAAGCCTGAGTTAAGACAAGACAACAAATAAAACAGAAGCAAATCACCCTAAGATATTCTTCTCCCTTTACTAACCAGCAGGATTTCCATCAACACAAACTCCACTGGCTCCCATTTTTACTGGTTGTCTAAGCATAGTCAGTACAGCTGATGAATCGAAGTAGATTAGGATTGGATCACCAGCCTGAAAAGACAATTTAGAGAAATCACAAAGTTACTGTGCAATACTAAGGCCAAGGGTGGGGTGATGACATTATGAGGGCAGAGAGACAAATTTATACTTCTTTGTGTACACCCAGTTTTGTCTAAAAGGTTGTCCACCCTTTTAAAGAAAACTAACCAGAAACTTTTTATGTACTAAGGAATTAAAAGAACTGAGAGATAAAACAGTTTAACAGTGTGCTCTGGCAGCCAGGAAGGCCATCTTTGTCTCATCAGGCTAGCATCACCATCTAGCCCAGGGAGGGGATTGTCCTGCTCTGCTCCGAACTGGTGTGGCCTCACCTTGAGCCCTGAGGGCAGTTTTGGGCACCACAACAGAAGGAAGATCTACAGCTATTGGGGAGCATCCAAAAGTGAGCTAGGAGGATGATGAAGGGCCTGGAGGGGCCATTCGTGAAGAGGCTGAGGGCACTTGGTCTGTTCAGCCTGGAGGAGACTGAGGTCAGACCTCACCCGTATCTGCTGCTTCCTCCAGAGGGGCAACTCCAATCTCTGTGACCAGACAGGGTCTGAAGGACCCTGAGGGAATGGCTGGAGCTGTGTCAGGGGAGGGTTAGGTTGGATCTCAGGAAAAGGTTCTTCCCCCAGAGGGTGGTTGGGCACTGAAGGGCTCCCCAGGGTTTGGTCATGGCTCCAAGGCTGCCAGAGCTCCAGGAGTGTGAAAATGCTCTCAGGGACAGGGTGTGATTGTCAGGCTGCCCTGAGCAGGGTCAGAAGTTGGACTGGATGGTCCTTGTGGGTCCCTTCCAGTTGAGGATATACTAAGATTCTAGGACAATTCAGATTATAGGTAAAAGAATAAGACTCAGTCTGTTCTCATCAGGTCTCACTACAGACAGTTTTAGTAAAAGTGTATTTTCAAACTGATTACTATTTTCTGTCAACTTACACGGTAAAAAGTAGAGAATGATGGCTGGACTTGTGAGGGTGCTATGAAAGAGTGTCTGCCATACTTTTCTAAGAACATTGTAAAATCAGATTCTCTGATATGCTGAGGCTGCTGGAAATAGTTGAGCTTTGCTAAGTTTGAAAAGAGAAAAAGAAGAAATCCACCAATATCAAATTACTACAAAAGACAGAAGTAAACATTGTGCCAATATCTTTAAAAGGACCAACTTCAGTAATTATAAGCTAAATAGTACTTTAAATTAATCAACCCAACTTAACAATTCCAATAGGCTAATATGATCTATGAACAGGATGATACCATGAGTAGTAGTTTGTGCTGCTCATGGGAAACATACATTATTACACAAATCCACCTTACATGGAAACTGCTTGACAACTACCTAAATATGTGCTGTCATTTCTGCAAGACACCCTGACATTTCAATTACAAAGCACTACCCATTTGCGAGTTCACTAAAAGCAACATTAAATGGACTCAAAATAAAGGTTGGTAAAACCCAAAGTAAGTATGAATAGACAACAGGCATCCTAAAAAATAGACTTTCTCTTGGTATTCCACAGTGATTCCCTCCTCATCTGGTGGTATTCAATGGTATGGTTACAATGCTATAATGTCTTAAATTACTGCTGCTAAAACACTTATAAAATGGCAAATTAATAAAGACATGCTATAGACACTCATCCTAATGTGCTTGTTTGAAAAATGAACTTTTTAGTACCTCCAAATAAAACATCTTAAAGGTTCAAGGACCAGAGATCCTACTGAAAATGGGAACAAGTGTCAGTATTCTCAATTACAGTCATACCAAAAAGAATTGAAGTAATCTAGTAGGTTTGGAGGGAGGGGGGGGATGAACAGAAAAAAATAAACTTGAGCTTTCAATGTAATTCTGCTGTTTAAGGGCAGAGCAGATGCTCAAAGGAACAGCTGAGCAAGCAGACAACAAGAGCTTTTTAATATCCAAATACAGCATTAATCAAGAAGTCAAGTAAATCTTTTAAGGAGATAAAAGTCAAAGGAATATTAAGCTCCTACAAGGTTCACAAAAATAAGTGCAAAGAGCACCTTACTTAACAATCATTTGAGGGTATCATTAGACTGAAAAAGAAAACATTTGTAGTTATGCTTTTCCCTGTATGCAAAACATTCAGACAACATCTGTAAAGAGCTGAGAGCAGGACTAGATAATACGAAAGTAACGCTGTTTTGACTAGTTGGTTAACCTCCCAAGGCCCTGCCAACCTAAAATGCTTAAGGATATGCGTCAGAAGTAGCTGGGACTGTAGGTAAAAACTCCTAGACAAATGACTCAAAAGAGAAAATGTTAAGGGTTCAAATGTGAGACCCTAGTAATTGAAATGAATGCCAGAGAGTTGGACATGGAATCAGTCAAATGAAGTACAATGTGGAAAACAGGAAAAGAGTGTTAGTGGGATATCCTACAAGCATATATGATTACCAGTTGAGAAGGATGAAAACAAGCATGTGTAATAAAGAACCCAAAATACAGGAAGAAATTGCTTTCTGAAAAGGGTAACAGTGGGTTATTTCAAATGTCAACCTTTATTTGCTGCTCTAAGGGTAGCAAACTAAGTAACGTCTTTCAGATATGCAAGCAACCGCTATAGGCTGATGTGCTTAGCCAGAGACCATACTCTTACATGGAGTGCAATAATCTTTTTTCTGTTTGTATTTGGTGATCAGACTCTGATTCATTATGCTCCCTCTGGAACTGTAACAGTCAAAACAACCAGTAACAATTAACAAACTATAACTTATTAGTATAAAAATGAGATTCCCTAAGCAGAGGCAATCTATGAAATCTATGAAAAGAAAGATTACTTACAGTCATCCAGCCTCACACAGAACAGATCATGTCCATCAGGGACAGCAACGATGTCTGTAGGATAAGGGGTGTTACTTCTGAAAATGAGTGACTTTTCCACGCACACCTGTCGCGCAGATCTGCAAACAAAGACACACACACACACCCCCCAGCAAACTGCTAAAGGGGCTATTTTTGCTTAATTTCATATTTTACATTACTTAATGTCAGCAACAGAACACAGTACCACTTTTCGTGGGTTTAGCTGAGGTGTTGCACAATCTGCATGGATAACCAATTACTGAAAGCCTCTCTTGTCACTGCAGTAACTTTGTAGAGACTCTATTACTATATCTAGAAATCACTGCGGAACTTCCGGGAAGAAAAAGCGGTAACAAATTCAGGGTCCATGTATTACAGCTCCTCTCGGTCCTCATTCCAAGTACAAACTGCACGGACAGATTTTACTCTGCAACAGCCGAACCACCTTCGTCACTAACGGTATCTCGCGGCCTGTACTTTCTCGCCGTGTCCCCACGGTACAGCCGAGGTCCTTCTCCTCAGCCCAGACTGCCCAGCTCCCCCCGCTCCGCCCGGGCGGTGGCGGTGCCAGCCCCGGGCCGCCTGTCCCGGCGCTGGGCTGTGCCGGTGTCCCGGGGNCGGCAGGGCCCGCGGGCCCCGCAGCTCCCCGGGGTCGCCCATGGCCGCCCCGAGCCGAGGAAGCGGCGCAGCCGGGGCGGGCCCGGCCCTGCGGCGGGAGGAGCCTCTCGCAGCCCCACACGGCGGCACAAAGGCGGCCTCGGCGGCAGTGAGGGGAGCGCGGGCCCCGGCGTAGCTGTACTGAGCGCGGTGATGTCGGTCAGCCCACTCTGGAGCAGGAATTCAGGGCTGCAGCTGGGGCATGAGTGGGCTGTGTGCGTCTGTCTGCTCAGTCATCCGTGAGCTCCAGGGTTCATCATGAGGTGGGACAGCAGCCTCAGTACAGACAGCGAAGTTGGTCTTAAGCCCCCTTAGAGTAGCGCAGAAGGAAAGGAGCACCAGGTGAGAAAATGTTACAGAAAACCATTTTTGTACTCTCTTACATGTTAAAAAAATCACACTACAGAAAAGAACAAGGACAAAGGAGAAGGACAAACTTGTAATACATAAAATGAAATCTTTGAATCTGCAAACCAGAGCACAAAAGAATCAGGAAGTAATTGTAACAAAAAAGCACACGCAACAAACCAATGGTTCCTTTGACATCTGTACTCATTGGACAATGTTAGGTCAGTACTATTTCTCATTCTCTCGACTCACCTTGCCTCAATACAAGGACTGGAATCAGGCATGTCATCCAGTACCTTGTTTTTGTGTTTTTGTTTTAAGTTCTTTAATTCCTTTCAGTTCATTTTAAAATTAATTCAAATAGGTAATTTTAGCCTGGTTTTGTTTGTTTCCTTTCTATATCTTCCCGGTGATTTTACTATGACATCATTAGTACATTTTAATAGTCACTTTTCTATCACAAACCCTGTGACCACTTTTCATTATGTACATCTCTATCGTTCATTAACATTAACATTAACAATCGTTCATTAACAGCCAGACTCTTAGCACAGGTATTTCATGAGAATGAATAATAAATTTAATCATTTGGGACGTTTATATTATGGTGCCGCCATTTTGGCCACTAGTTACATTTCAGAAGTCCCTGTTCCTGAGCCAGTAGCTTCCACATACTGATTTTTCTATCAGGGGACATGAGTCCTACCTGAATCTGGGGGTTTGCCAAAAAGCACGCAGAAGTGTCTGGACTGTAGGTGAGCCCTGCAAGAAGTACGAAGGTTGAGTACAAAATACAGTAATCCAGAGTAAGCAATTGTTATTACTACCTATATGTCATTATACAAGGCGAATATATTGCTTTCTGCTTTGGAAATCGACACAAGCTTGCTACAGGGTTCTCTTTCCTGGCCCACCTAGTTTTCAGATTAGTTTTACTTCTGTTCATTGATACTCATAGAAGCACGATAGTTAATTCAAATGGGCTGTGTGGCCACGGATGGGTACAACAGGTAGGAAGTAAGAACAAGTCTGCTCCAGTTCTGTGCAGACCGTTGTGTTGGCATAGCTGATGTGCTTGTGCTAGAAGAAAAAGTTCTCTAAGTTAAATGCCAGTGAGCCTAAAGAATGGCTTAGGCGTCATGCTTCAAGAAGCCTAGAATAATGCCTTCCTTTGTATTTTGACAACCACAAATGATAAATACTATTCGATTGTGTTTAAGTCTAGTAGTATGCCAACCAATCACATAAACTGTAGGGGCGTATGATTGAGACTTCTTAACCAATGATTCTGTGAGATTCATCGTGTGATCATACAAGAAACATATAAAAATCTGTGTATGATGCAATAAACTATTCCTTGCTTGCAACGCAACTGTGGCCTGTGTCAGTCTGCGTGTTAGCTTGGGATCGTGCCCATAGCAGCCATACCGTTGTACTGGAACACCCCGTTGATACAGGATTTCAATTTAGCTCCAAGTGCAAAGGGCTTAGGTTTAAAACTGAACTTATGTAAGCCTTTAAATTGTCATGACAATCTGAGAATCTTGATTTGGCAGATACGATCCAAATGTCCTTGGGTATTTTGTTCTGCTTCAGATCAAAGCTGCACCCACGGGAGGTGTTTGCTTTGTTTCAAAAGGTTTCACGTTAGAAGCTCACAAGACGGGGATAAAAGTTGTTGGTCACAGCATTTCCTAGCGCTGCTTCCATCTGCAGGACACCACCAGTCGCAGCCTGTCCCGCGGGAGCCCGAGCCCGAACCCGAGTCCCANGCCGGCGATTGCCACCGTGTGCCCGCCTTTAAAATGAAGGAGCGTAAACGTCACACGAAACACGAAAATTTTGTAAGGCTTTTGTAAGGAAACCGTGTATGTGGATAAGGCATTCTTTCTCCGAATGCCTTAAGCGTCCTTCTTGGCTGCGCAAAGAAATAACTGCCACAGTGTTCTAGAAGNGGCCCCAGCCCGAGCCCCAGCCCGAGCCCGTCGCGGCGATTCCGGACCGGGCTCGGGACAGGTCCGGCCTCAGCTCCGCGCCATCGCCGGGCCGCTGGAGCAGAGGAACGGAGGGAGGGGGAACAAAGGAGATGCGCTCGCGTGTTGTGAGAGCGCTGCCGGGATACGCGTGTGCTGTGGGAGCAGTGCCGGGATACGCGTGTGCTGTGGGAGCGCTGCCGGGATACGCGTGTGCTGTGGGAGCAGTGCCGGGATACGCGTGTGCTGTGGGAGCGCTGCCGGGATACGCGTGTGCTGTGGGAGCAGTGCCGGGATACGCGTGTGCTGGAGCCGGGAGCCGGAGCGGCCGCGGTGTCCGGAGGGCACAGGCCGCAGCCGGGCCCCTGAGCTGCCCCGGCAGCGGCCGGAGGAGCCCCTCGGGCGGTGAGGCCCGGCCATGGCGGAGGCGGCCGTGCGGGAGCGGCTCCGCGCCGCGGGGGGCGGCCGGGGGGAGCGGGGGGGCGGGG
>VYZS01077642.1:12074-38348 GCA_013400695.1 Neodrepanis coruscans | reverse complement strand
GAAAAGTTCCAGTTCTTACTTAGGAGTGTCTTAAAATACTCAAGCTGTCATTTTATGTTTATTCAAGTCCATGAAATATTAAATTTTTGATTCTTATTTTTCAGGTACTATTTTTTGGTATATAATGCTTCAGTTCTTTATTGGCAAATTGTGAGACCATTTCTTAAGCCTGGACTCCGCTCTTGCCTTATTCCCAGCCTTGCTCAGATTGTTACGGCATTAAACCAAACTGAAGAGCAAGACCATGAATGGAGAGCAGAACTGATGATGTAAGTGTAATTGTCCTTTCTCATGTGGGCATTCTGTAGTTCTCTTGGTTATGTGGCTGCCACCTCAGGTAGTCTTTAATTGGCTGCATTTCATTGGTAATGTTATAGATATATTTATTGTGGAAAGCTTAATTCATAACTTTTTACAGAGACATAAATGTACTCAACATAAAAGGTCCTTCATTTTAATATTTAATTTGAGGCAAAAATTTTAGTAACACAGACAGCTGGGCTCTAGATCCGGTCTGAAATAGGACAATCATTTTGGGAGTACTGTGTGAGTCATTTATAAAAATTAGAAATAAATGGTGTATCAATGTCAACGTATTACTATTCTCAGATTTCCTGAGCAAAGCTGGAGCAGAAACCTTTAGGTAACTACTGAGAAAAATATTTTTATGTGCAAAGTGAGAAATAATGTAATTTTTCAAGGTCCCACAACCGTTTCTCAGAGATGTTTTGGTTTGCTGTTCTACAGACTGTTTTCAGTTCTCCTTACACTTCTACCAGAGATTTTCCATTTCTCTTTGTGAACTTCTCTAGTTCTTTGGTCTGTGACTGATGGCTTATTGCTGTGCCTTTTCTTTATTAGCTGAAACTGGAGGGAAATAAAAAAATTAAGTAACAAAACCATTCCAAGGGATATGCTAAGTACTGTGCAGAATACCATGAACACAGTTTTTTTGTACCAAACATACTCTTGCTGAGGGGTTGATGACAACAAGCAAGTGCACATAATGTGTTTGTGTCAGAAAACTAAGGGTTGCATTTATTTTTCTTATACCTGTATTTTTTTTAATAATTTTCATTGTGATTAATGTTGTTGTTAATTTATTTCATAGAATCACAAGCTCTTTTTTTAGTTAAATCAGAAAAGTATTGAAAATCCAGTTGCAGTTTCCAATATGAGTAATTTTCTTTTGCTAGATGGATTTGAAATAGTGGCCTTTCTAGTAGTTAAGGGAGAATCTTACAATACATCTCACAGAAATGTTTTTCTCACACGATTTTAAACAATTACACCTAATTCCAGGTATCTTCTTGAGAAAAAGTTTTCACGAAGAAAACCCCTTCTTTTCCAAGATTCTTTTTGTGATCTCCACTGAATATGTATCTCTCTGTATATCTCAGCTGTGGATGTCTTTTGTGTTAAGTCAGTGCTAATGGCTTGTACTGTGTTTGGGAGTGGTACCTCCAAGAGAAAAAGTGTTGAAAAAATAGAGATAAGAATTATTTCAGAAAGTTTTAATAAATATTTAATTCAAACATTTGTTTGATCTGCAGAAATTTACTCGAGTGCTTTCTTGATGCTTCGAAACTGGAAGAAGCAAAAGAGTTTTCATCTACTGCAGCAGTCTTTATTAAGGAAAATGTTCCAGATAAATACTCTCAAATATTTTCTCTAATGGTAATGCTGAAAAATATTTTAAACTTCCAGTAAGACAGGAATTTTGTCTACATTTCATAAGATCAATTGTAATTGTTAAATATCCTGTTTCCTTCATTTAAATTTTCTGAATATGCTGAGATTTTCACAAATTGTTTATTTTTGATTCTATAAAGTGCTCCCTGCTGTTCCATGTTATTTTAATACAACATAATATAACCAGGATAACTGTTGCTAATCCTAAAAGTTCTGTTTGGGAATAATTACTATTCCCCAGAAGGTGTAGTGAGTGCAGTTTAACCCAACTTGTGCCACTGAGGGCATATTTAGTGTCTATTGACTTTTCTTATGCTGATAAATACTTAAATGACCCAGATGAGACCTATAAATAATTCTGGGAACTGGAGGATATGGCAATAGTTCACATTTCTTCCATGCCCTTAGTCTGGAAAATAAGAGGGTGAAGACAAATGTGGCAAAAGCAGAAATAGGCAAATAAAACTTGGACATTGCATGCAGTTATATTTTCTTTCATTCTGTTACATTATCTGTTGTCTTCTTCTGTCTACTCCCAATTACTGCATTTCAAAAATGCACGTTTATAATACAAAGATTTCTAATGCTTGAACTAAGAGAACTAATATACAACATTCCAGAGGTGTGATAATACTGAAGCAGTAACACTGTGGCAAGCTTGAAATTGCTTTTGTATTTTTTAGAAACATTGTTGAGCAAAGCTATTTGACAGTGTCCCTAAACAGAAGAATGAAAAAATTGTGCTTGGGCTACACAAGTAGGATCCACACTGTATGGTGCTTTAGTAGCAGCGCACTGAAGTCCTGCAAAACTTACAGTTCCAGTACAGCTTGAGGAATCAGTATGGAAAGCTAGGGACAGTCGTGTGAGAGTCAGGGGAAATGGTCTGCACAATACTCACGTGGAACTCTACACGTACATTGAAGTAACTACAGTTTATTGGAATTTCTTCATAACAGTTTTTTTCTTTTCTATAATTTATAGTTACAGATAACATTGAATAGGGTTTGTTTCTCACAGCTGAATGAGATGATTTTAGAATGAATGCTATGAAAAGGTGTTATTAAAAATGCAGTATTTAGAATTCTAACTCAGATATTAGTTCAAGATTTAGATTTCTGGTAATAGTTCTGATCCTGACTAGTGCAAAGTTAGGATGGCTCTCAGGGATGATCTTTGTATTATCTATGCAGGACAACAGAGATTATCAAAGTAACCACACTGCCCTTAAATTCCATGAAAAAGGCTGCAGGCAACATACCTGCTTTATTTTAGACCTGTTGAGTGTCTTTCACTTATTAGTTGCATAGTCAATTACTATCCAACTACTGTTCCTTATTTACTCAGTAATTAAATTGTTATTTTACAGGTGTATCACAAACTGATGGATATTTCCCAGGTAGAGAAAGAAATACAGAATTCCATCCATCTTTCAGTTATTTATAAAATGCAGATGTTAAAATTGTGAGTATGAAAATTTATCCTTGCACTGGTACTTTGATGCTGCATGTTATAGAGGCAAGATCATGTTCTGGTATCCCACGTGCCAGTAGAAAAATCTGCTGCAGAAATTAGTTTCTCAAAAGGGAAATTATAATGGCGGTTTCTGTAGTAACTGTCAGGCCTGTCTAGAGGCCTCAGCTAGCTCTTTGGGAATTTAGGGAGTAGTGTGTTGGACAGATATTCTCAGGAGGAAGGATTTCAGAGTCTGGAATTGGTATCCAACAGACTGTGGTTCTTTACACAACTTGTGTACAAGAAGCGAAGATGAAGTGCAAAAATCACGCCTGAAATGTAATGCATAAATCACAGGATGGGGAGGATAATGCTTTTCAAAGTCTTTATATTTAATAGGCATAAAACACTTTTGCAATAAGACTTCATAAGAAAATCTCATGTAATTTTTTTTTCAGTGTCTCAACATGTTCCCCCAACTCTAGAAGTATTAATTCTTTTTAGTAATAGTGGATTAATTTATACTGACTTTATAAGAAAGGAGTTTTGCACAGGAATTTTTTTTTGTTCTGGAAAAAGATTTACTGTCTGAAATATGAATTCTTATGCTTGAATGTTCTTAGTGGTTTGTATTTGGTTGTCTCTGAGTAGCTTATTTGCCATACTGAAGTATATTCTACTGACTTTTTTTTTTATATTTCAAAATTCAGATAGCCCACTTGATAGGTTGGAGTAAAAGCCATGCATTCTGAAGTTAGGAGAGTTATTTCAAATTTTTTATGCAGTAATATTTCTCATGAGAAATTATGACCCAATTCCTAATATGTTGCAGGCAGTGGGACACAAATGAGTTTCCAAGTGATGCCACCACAAATCTGAATTCTTTGTATGGGCTTTTGAAACAATATGATGTACCTCCAGCATCTGTTCTCAGTGTGAAGTGAGTTTTACTTGTCACCGTGCCATGGAAGTCGGTTACAATAGTTTGTGTTGCTTTAACACGTAGGTCATCTTAAACCAAAATCCTATTAGGCTTTGTTAAAGAACCCAGGATTAAATATCTTCTTCCATACAGCTCTTTGTATAATATGATTAAATCTTTCCGTAACAATTTCTTATTGATAAAAGGAGATTTTTAAAAAGCCTTAAAATTTACTTTAAAACTGAGAAGTACTTTTCAGACTGTGGTTAATTTTTAGCTTTTCTTGGGAGCCTTTCCAGTTCTTGAGCATATTTGAAATACAGATGAAACTGACCTCTATTCCAGCAGTTTTAGCACCGCTGTTATATAATGGAAGTAGTGCTGTATTTTCACTCGTTAATGGTAAATATTCTTTGACAATATTCAGGTATCTCATTACTTCTCCTATCCCAGACAAGTTAGAACACAGTCTCCATCTGTGTCTGTATTCTTTGTTCCTAGACAGCAGATTGATGGATTTGACTGCTTTCTGTGCCAGTACACTGCATTGTATTTCCGAAATCACTTGCAATCTTAGTTTGTTATTTCACCATCTTCATGGTGCGTGCATTTCATTCTGTATTTTTTGTTTTCTGCAGGAACTGTTTGTGGAAGACTACATAGGAGTATGCTAATTATTTTCTTTAACAGATGAACTTCTGTATTTTTTATGTAGTGAGCTTTAGACTTTTTCCTTGTTAAGTGTGAGCATTACTAGTTATAGTCACATGTTCTGCAATATTCAAATGACTTCAAGGTTTTCAGCTATATTGCACAGTTACTTTTAAGTAGTGTTAGTATAATTCTGTGGAAGAGCAATAGCAAATCCTCTGAAGTGGTATTTTTCTATTTTTGAAGGATTCCTTTGATTCTGGAATTAGCTCGCTTTTCTGTGAAAGTAAACTGCATTGAGCTGGCATCTCATTGTATCCTTGATTTGAAGAGTGCTGGGATTACTGTAAGTATTAATTACACTGATTTGGGGATTTTTGTTTATACACCCCTCTGGTGTTTATATTTAAAAAGGAGTACTGATGATTCTGGCATCTTCTGTCCATCTGTGTATTATTATATATTCATTAATATAAATAATTATATTTGGCTAAGTGATCTATTCTTAAACTAGAGGGAAGATGCAAAGGTCAGAAGATAGGGTGTAGGTAGTCAGGGTGGTCATCAGTGTAGTTCACCTTGGCAAATAAATACTAACTGTAAATTTTTGCTCACGTTTTTCAAATGTTACCTGTGCAAGACTTTGGAAGTTCAATTCAAATTTCTATTACACTGATCCTACTTTGAGCTACTTATAAATTCAGTTTATCCTCACTGAATTTTTTATATTCCAAGTGTTTGATTTAGGCCCATTATTCTGAACATTTCCTGCAAGTCTGAAATCATGCAGAAATCCATAGCATTCCACTAGAAGATATATTTAAATGCCTTAGCTCAAAGATTCATGAGGATTTAGTTTGAGAATTTGTGTAGACAGTAGTAGCAAGCATCTATTGTGTGTCAGCAGTAGAGAAACTTTGCTTCTATTTTAACCTTCTCTCTTAGAGTGTTTGTGAGTGGCAATCTTCAGATTGCCCAGCATCGTGTGACAGTGACTCCTTCATGGCAGAGTGAGAGAAACCTGGATCTAAGTTCTAGTTCCTTGGCTTCTACAAGATAGTGACAAATGTCTCAGCTATAACATGCACCGCTGTGTATTTGTCACATCAAGACTGGGACAGTTGCACATTCATCTCAGTTTTTCACGATCTTGTCTGTTTTGCAGATGGGAATGTTAAATTCACACAGGTTATGTTGAGTGATTTGATAACAGCTCATAGTGATTGAGGCATAGAAATGCTGTCTGAATTTCCCTACTGCATCCATCTAAACCAAATATAATGTATCTAGATGTTTCTATGGTGCATACAAATAATTTATATTTTAATAGTCACATCTTTCCTGAGGTGTTAAAAGTCTAACCTCTTTTTTCACTTAAAAGTTTTAGTACCCATCAAGCTGAATAATTTCTGTCTTGACTAGTAACATTACTAACATTAGTGAGGAAGAGGGTGAATTTAAATCAGATATTGGGAAGGAATCCTTCCCAGTGAGGGTGGGGAGGCCCTGGCACAGGGTGCCCAGAGAAGCTGTGGCTGCTCTATCCCTGGGAGTGTCCAAGGCCAGGCTGGAGCAGCCTGGGATAGTGGGAGGTGTCCCTGCCCATGGCAGGGCGTGGGAACTAGATAAGCTTTAAGGTTCTTGCAACCCAAACTGCTCTGGGATTCTATAATTCTACTAGAACTGAAATCAAACAACAGTATAGGAAAAATCAGGTGTACATTGGTTTTCTTACTGAAAAGTTTGGCAATGAACCACTTCAAGGTTATTTTGCAGCCTCAGCTTAGTAGAAAGCAGCTGCTGTTCAAAGAAAAAATTCTAGTTCCTTTGCATTGTTTCAATTAATTACCTGGTACAGTGGGATTTTCAGTAGGAAAGTTCAGTGCTGTGTTAGTGTAATTGCATGGGTTTAATCTTTGTCATCTTTCCTTTTAATTATTAAAATTAGTATTTCGTGTATTAATGCTTCATAGGACCAAGGGAAACTTATTGAAATAAAATGCCTGGAATGTGAATATGAAATGAAAAAAAATGGCACTAAAATTGTGACTTATACCAAAGGAGTTGTTGAGGTATGTTCTTTAACAGTAACTTTGAGAGAAAAGTAAAAGTTTTGTTAAATGTAGAAAATTGCATTTGACTGTGTGTCTTAATTACACTATACTGAGCAAAAAATGTTTTAAAGTTGAGCTGCCAAGAAATAAACTATAGTTGTATATTCTTCCTTTAAGTCTTCTGTCTGACTGTAGGTGTTCATAATATACACTTTCTGAGAGCAAAAGATGGCATCATTGAGGCATGGAAAGGCAACACTATCATGTTTTCATATTTCACCTTTATGGGATGTGTTTTCATAGAATATGTGGAATTGGAAGGGACCATTAAGGATTCTCTAGTCCATCTCAACTATGATTGAATGTTATGGGCAGTCTCAAACAAATTCTTATGGCAGAGAAATGCAGAGTATTTCTGATAAATTGTCACACTGCAGAGGATTTTCTTAGATTTCTGTGGTCAGTTGAGTCAATTATAGTTCAGACCATTAAAAGCAGAAGCCTAAATATCGATGTTATCCATAGGATTAGAGAGATGGCTACAATGAGCAGTTTAGTACAGCTCTTGGAGTTACCCAAAGTTCCTAGAATGGGAAGTAGGACTATGTTTAATGGAAACTTGTAGTGCATAAATTTACTCCTATCTATGGCTGTTCTTGTTTTGTAGTTCAGAAATTCCATTCACCTTTGGGGGAAAAAAAAGTTCAGTAAGTCCTCATAATATGAGACACTAATAATGCTAAAATGTAAAATAGGATATTTAGATATTTCTAAACTATTGGGCTGCAGTGTCTGCAGTTGGAGAGGTTTTACGTTTGTTTTTTAGTTGCATAACCTCTAAAAATAATGTAATAAATGGAGGTGTCTATTACTGTACGTAAGGTTTTGCTTTTAGATTTAATCAGAACCAAGTTTAATTGACAGTGTGGAAAATCCAATTCATAATACTTCCTTTTTTATCTCTGCTGTACCACATCAATAGCTTAGTATGAAAGAACAGAAAGCTAAGCCTTCTGAATTCACAAATATTCACAATTACCAATTTCTGTTTATCATAAGAAAGGGGAATAGCTGGCAGGCATCTGCCTGAAATTTGTAATAGCAGCCAGGAGTGCCTAAAAGAAGTACTCCTTAGTTATCAATACCCGTTTACAAAAAAAGCTTTTATTAGAGGAATTTTTTGGGGAAAAAAAAAGTTTCCAGAGTCTGTTGACTGAGGGAGTGCTTTCTTCTGAAAACAGGCCAAAGATTAAAATATGGAGGAACACGTAAGAAGTTGAATTCATTAAAAACAATATATGCTAATTAATTTTTCATTTCTGTAGGCTCAGCTGGAATTGATAAAAAATCTTGAGTTAACCTTAAAATGTGCAGTTCAGTTAGGAGATCCTGATGTGATTCAGGTTGTTTGTGCAACCCAGTGGAATCTCTGCTTGCCACTGCTGCAGCACAATTTGCACCAACACGTGCGAAAGCCCCTCATCTCAGTTGCTGATGTCCTGGAAGAGATTGACAGGTAATTTTCTATGCTGTGCACTTTTTTATGTTATTTTGGAAGGTCATACCATCAAACTCATTTAAAATCTCGAAAGAGAATTTTAATCTGCTCTTTTAATCTCTCGAAGAGAAACACGGTAAGAAGTGTCTTTGGAAATTTTCCACTAGCTTGTCATAAATGAATGCCTGCATATTCCATACATTTCCCCATTAGTCGTTGAAATATAAGTTCCTTTCAGGCAAAATCTTACCCCGTTCAATGACCTATAGCAAATATTGAAATATTTTAAGAAGGTAAAAATAACTCTAGTTATTATGTGAGAAAATTCGGAAGCTGCAGTATGAGTGTATGTGTTGGACTGTGGTTTGGATTCTTGTATTAACATCACTTTTGTTGGTTAAAAACATAAAATTAAAAAATTCATTTTAAAGAAACTTTGTGGCTTCTGTATTGAATATCAGTGACCCTTCTTTTTCATTGAAAAAGCTACTGTATTAATAAAATATATTATTTTTTAAAATTTATCTTCTCTTTGCTATTATGCTGTACTTAACCATAAGCACCTAAATATTTTTACATTTTTGTTGAGTCAAACAAGTAAATGTTACTATGTGGTATTTAGTTGAGTTTGAACCTATGCATGGGCTGATAGCTGAGAACAGAGGTCAGAATTTCTCTAGTGGAGTGAGTTGCAATGGACACAACCTGCCACTTGAGCAGGAAGGTAGGTGGTTTCTGGTGGAAGTATTGCAGAGGAAGGTGAGGAATCTAGTTTCAGTGTTTTTAAAATGTCATTTTTTTAGTTGCATGAAGAGAAAACAGAAGCCTCAAGAAGTGGAAATGCACGTGTGGGAGCACTGTATCATATTGCTGTACTCTTATTCAAGCATTTCTTACGCTTCCCATATAAAGAGTGTAAGATTAGGGTAGGCAACTTTGATGTTTATACTAAATGTCAGTAATGACCATTTTTCTCAAAAAATTTGCAGGTTAGGTTTTTTGAGGTCAGGGTTTTGGCTTTTGTTACCTGTATGTATTTTTTACCTGTATTTTTTAGCCATCCAGTCTCCTCCCCCTCAGCTCTGATGTGGTACTGTCACTGGAGATTGAATGAAGTCAGTTAATTTGCCTGTCCTAATTTTTGTTGAAAACCTTTCTTCTCTTTTCTTTTTTATAACATTGCTTTAATTTATCTGATTTTTTGTTTTTCTTCTTGAAAATAGTCTAAAGTAGCATGTAGAGCTCTGAGCTGTCATGAACAGATTCCTGTTCATGGTGAGGTCATGGATGAGGAGCCCAATGTCCCTGAGGTTGGAAAATGTGCAGTTTTTGCTGAAAATATGCTGGTTTCATAGAGTGGTGTGAGCAACACCTGGGCAGAAATGCTATTGAGTGGGTGTGCCTGAGGTGAGCAAGCTACTACAACCTAGGGTAGACTTCTGAGAATATTACCTTCTATTGAAGTGTTCGGAGCAGAGAATGAACTTCTATCAAATGTGGCCAGTACCCAGTACATTATCCTTTCTCCAGCAGTTTACTGCTTTTGAAAACCTACTCACTTTATTTGCTCACCTAAGCAGGACTGAAAAAGAATTCTACTGATATATAGAGATCACTTAGTGCACTAGATGTGTTGCTTTCTGCTGCAGGATTAGTGGAAGTAATATGCAGTTAAATTTTCTTAGTAATTTTGATTAAAAAGTGTGATAGTGAAAGGAACAAGTCAGTTGAAAAGGGAATATCAGTTTTTAGTCATGCTGGGGTCACTTTTAATTACTGAGTTTCACCTTTGGGTGAGTTTTATGTCTAAGAGTTTCAGTGTGCCTCATTTCAACAACATACACTTAAATTTGTGTTCCTCAGCATGTTGACTTTGTTGCGTTGCCAAGTTCACATGGAAATAGCTCGTATTGAAGAAGATGGGGATAGACTGGAGGCTGCTGTGGGACATTTGCAAAAAGCTCTGCACCTGGACAGCAGTGGGCAGTACCAAGAACACCTGAGGCTGGCACTGAACCGCCTCCATTGGTGCACGGTGCTGTACCAGGCACCTGAGCGCCCAGAGGACCAGGCGGCAGTGATGCTGCAACAGGTGATGGGGGAAGGGGGGCTGCAGCTGGAACTGGTTGGTTTGTTCACTTCTGGCAGAGGAGAACCAGCTGCTCAGTAGAACTGAGTGTTAGTAGGACCAGCACTGGCTTGCCTTCAGCAAACTGTCAGCGTGGTCTCGTGCTGCTTCACAGTGAGAGAGTTGTGATAGAGGATTTTTCCCAGTTATATTCAAATCCTGTTTCTTTGTGAGAGGGAGGGAGTTTTTAATTAACAAAAATAATCAGCAAAAAAAGACGCTTATTAACAATTCTGAATAATTAGGATTTTGTTGCAAGAGATAGTGTTTTATTTAATGAAAAGAACAGTGTCCAAATAGCTAAACATCCTGGCTGACTTTGAGAGAAATCAGTATTGTGTGACACTCACAAATGCTGCTAAATAATATAATCTGAAGTTTACAGTGTAGTCATTGTCAAGAATTACTGCATCTAATTCTGTTGTGTTCAGCACCTGAATAAAAATCATGCTGGCAACTGATTTTTTTGTCTGGTTTAAATGCTTTTCCACACAAGCGTACTCTGTTTAAATGTTGCTTTAAAAAAAGCACTTATTCCTGCTTTGGCTTTGTCTCATTTTGAGAAGACCAGGAATTTTTTAATATTTTGTAGCAATTCCTAGTTATTGCTCAGTGGATATGTTACTGTGGGTTTATAAATAAATACTGTTCTTTGTTTAAGAAGGCATAACATAATGACAGATTATATACTGAGGAATATACTGTAAAGATTCATGAGAAGCATGAACAGTATTTCATATTAAATTATCCTTGGTATATTCATGTAAATATAAACAGAAGTTCCACAGTCACTTTCAATGACAATAGTACTACAGAATGATGTGTAAAATACATGAAGATACACAATTCCTACAGGTATTTTTTTGATAGTAGCAAGTTACATGATCTGCATTCTGTTATGTTTGGTAAATAAGACATTTAGAATATAAAATGAGCTTTACAATGATGAATTCTTTTCTTTACATAGGCTAAAAGGGGAAAGCAGAAGGATAATATAAGGAAAAAGAGATCCCTTTTGGTAAAGGCAGGCCTTGCATTGGCTCCTGATACATTTCAGATAGTCCTTGACAGTGAAAATGAAGCTAAAGGTAATGTTTGTTTGTGTGACTAAAAGTTCCTGCACTTAGCTTTTCACATTCTTAAAGGCCGGACACAACATTTAGTGCAACACAGAAAGTATTGCAGTACAGGTAATGTGACAGGTCTGAATTCTGTGGCACAGTTCCCATCATTTTCATTAGGGATCTTACAGTTATGATACTGAAAAAGGTGTTGTTTTCCCCTTCAGATTCATCTGAAACTGTTGTGATGTAGTGTCCTGTAAGTGGTTCTGTTTTATTTTCAGTATGGGTAACACCCTAGTGTTCTTACTTACCCAAGGTCATTTTTAAGTGGTGTTTTCAGAAGTTTCACCTCATAATACTCTGTGTTAATTACATAGGGAGCTCATTCTGTGTTGTAATTGTCTTTCTATTCTAAAATCTTGCTTTTGAGAGCTCAAGTTTTGTACAGAGATGTAGGCATTAATTTATTATTTNTATTTTTTTGATAGTAGCAAGTTACATGATCTGCATTCTGTTATGTTTGGTAAATAAGACATTTAGAATATAAAATGAGCTTTACAATGATGAATTCTTTTCTTTACATAGGCTAAAAGGGGAAAGCAGAAGGATAATATAAGGAAAAAGAGATCCCTTTTGGTAAAGGCAGGCCTTGCATTGGCTCCTGATACATTTCAGATAGTCCTTGACAGTGAAAATGAAGCTAAAGGTAATGTTTGTTTGTGTGACTAAAAGTTCCTGCACTTAGCTTTTCACATTCTTAAAGGCCGGACACAACATTTAGTGCAACACAGAAAGTATTGCAGTACAGGTAATGTGACAGGTCTGAATTCTGTGGCACAGTTCCCATCATTTTCATTAGGGATCTTACAGTTATGATACTGAAAAAGGTGTTGTTTTCCCCTTCAGATTCATCTGAAACTGTTGTGATGTAGTGTCCTGTAAGTGGTTCTGTTTTATTTTCAGTATGGGTAACACCCTAGTGTTCTTACTTACCCAAGTTTCACCTCATAATACTCTGTGTTAATTACATGGGGAGCTCGTTCTGTGTTGTAATTGTCTTTCTATTCTAAAATCTTGCTTTTGAGAGCTCAAGTTTTGTACAGAGATGTAGGCATTAATTTATTATTTACATTTTAAGACAAAGAACACAAATAGGCATGTTCCTTATGCCCCACACCACTTTGGTTTGTGACTATAAAGCCTCTGGTTGAAAAGTGGACAGAGAACAGATTTTCCAGATTGCTTGAACTGTTTTGGTAATGAAGCAAGTGTGTGACTAATGTAACTAACTTTGAATACAGTCACCCATTCCTGTGGCACAGATTGTGCTGGAGGAGGGGAATGCTACAGAAGGAATCCTGTAGCTCCCCGAGCAGCCTGTTTGTGTGGTGGAAGACCTTGCAGTTCTCCCATGCCATCTGTTCAGCCAGGCCACAGCGTTCACCTTGCACATTCCCATTCCAGACTTGATCAGCTGATCACTTACAAGCCAGAGTCTTATTTGGAGACCTCTCTGTGCAGAGAAGTGTGTTAAAACTATGTTGTTGCTTTAAGTACAGAAAACTATGTTATGTTCATTTAAAGTGATAAAGTGCATTGTGTTTGTGAAATTATGAGAACTAAAAGCATGCACATTTCCTTGCTTTTCTATTTTCAGTTCACGGCTGTAAAATTACTTCTGAGATTCCTCAGAATAAATTTTAATACACATTAGCCTTTCAGGAGGAGTTATTAAAACGAGTGAGATTATTACAACATTACAACTATTGCAGGACTTCATTTGACACAACTCTTTATAAAATTTTGTTTTGAAAAATTTCAGTTGTTCCTGAGGCTGTCATCCAAGTAGTGAGTTTTTTGCTCTTTCCATGACACTTAAGTTGCAACTAGCCTACCCATGTTTATTGAAGAAAATATATATGCAACTGTATTATTAAAGTGTATGTAAGACAGGACATCAGATTTGTAGTGTTAATTTTTTCTTTTGAGTTGCTTAAAACCCTTTCATTTTATTTTGACATGTATGGCTGGCTGATTTAGTGAGAGCAGTACCCACAGATACAGAGATCAATGTCCTTCTTCAATCCACATTTTTTTCCAACCTTACATGATCTTACTCTCACTGTGCATTGTACTAGACGGGTTCTGTGAGTGCTCTGTGCATATTTGGGTAACACAGGGGTATCCTGTGCTGGACTATGCATTGGAAAACACATTTTGCAAGAATGCTAAGACACTGTGCCTTCTTGTCACTGTAAGGGAACCTACTTATATGTGTATTTTAAAGTCAGAAGTACTTTATGTGTACTATCCTATCAGAAAAGAGGTGTACCTGTGATATTTAGAGCCCAACAAACATAGGTCAGTTTTTGGATGGGATCTAGAAAAACAGAGAGTGGATGCTGGTGGGATATGGTTTTTTACGTGTTGGTTGGTTGGTTTGGAGAAAGCTTGAAGGGCTGGATTTTGAATGTTTCAACAAGTGATTATAATCTCTATTATTTAAAAACTACCTTTAATTCTGATTTCTTTGCAAAGTTTCCTCAGGTAAAAGTATGAGTCAAATAAGCTCCCTCTGTGCAAAAGCCCAACATCACACTAAGAGCGTGGAGAAAGCTGATGAGCATTTGAAACACTTAGGAAATGAAAATGGCAGAGAGAGGTAATTACTGCAGGCTGGAAGTGTCTCTTTTATCTTATGTAGAAGTCTCTCAGAGAAAAGTTTCTATCACAGAGGTTGAGTTACCGGATGGTACCTTGGACTTCAGTTGGCCCTGGCAAAACATTGAAGTGTGTGTTTAGTTCTGTCTGACAAGCTCTGTTACCTTCCCATGCTGTGCAGAATTGTGTTCTTTCCTGTTCCTAATCTGCTCTCATGTGCACACCAAACTCACCTGTTCAGCTGATGGGGGCTCAACACCCAGAAGGATGAGCTGATTAATTGTACTTGATGTACAATTCAAACTTGGAAATGTCTTTTTAGGTCCTTGTACCACACCACATGCTACAACTTTTTTTTGGTAAAAAAATGAAGTACTCCATTTTGAGAGTCAGAAAGATGAATATGTAGGAAAATGACAGGTTTCATTTTGACTATTTATGTATCGTCATTCTTTATTTAAAAGGAACTCCTTTTGTCTCCTTTGTTTCTGCACTAAAAATTGCTGTGGTGAAATTTAAAGTTGTTTGTTTTCTAAAATATTCTGAATCCAAACTTGTTTTCAAGACTTATTTTTAAGTTCTCATCATCAGTTTTTAAGTATTTAGTTTATATGACAGAAAATTAGGGTTTTCACACACGTTTTTAAATTTCAGTATCATTACCATCCAACACAAGAATTTTGTCCCATTCTTGATATGCTGAGGAGATTCTTCTTAATTAATAAACTAATACTGTTATCTTTGCTACTGACAGGAAGTCTTCATTTATTAATTTTGGGTAGATTTAATTGTTTTTTCCTGATGGCCATCATTATTGACATGCTTTTTTTGTTGATCCTGGACTGTGGAAGATAATCCTGTTTATAAACTAATTTTATTTATGCTTTTTCTTTGGTAGAATTGTACTGTGGGCAGATTTGGCGAAAGTTGCACGTAAACAGGAAGTCTGGGATGTCTGTCGTGCAGCGTGTAGGTTCTGCCTCTTGCATGGCGAAAACTTGTTTAGAAAGGTAACAAAGCCTAAAAAAAGTAAGTGAACAATTTATTCTCAATGTTGTAAGGGGAACTTTTTTCCTCATTTATAAGAGTTACTTGAAGGAGTCAAACAATACTGTTCTCTCCCATTCCCAAAGTTCCCTGAGAGTCTTGTCTGTCACTGGGTGTTGGCATATATGGAATATTTTTTCTACCTCCAAATCTAGGAAGCAGTCAATATAGTTTTTTGTTGAAGCCACACTGCCATCAGAAATGTTTTACCAGTGCTGCAGAAAAGCACTTGTATGAAATACATCTCCCTGTCTTCAGAAATCCATAATAGTTATCTAGGTCCATATTTTCCTTGCCTGAGGAACCTGAAGAAAAATGGGTTGTCAGTCACTTAGTATGAGGCTTATGTGGGAACATATTTTACCTTTTATTCCTTATTAGTGGTTCCTCTGAGGGGTCCAACATTGTTGTCTTGTTTGTTGAGGGTCTGCTGGAAACCTACCACATATTTGAAAAGAGTTCTCCCCTTGGGGATAGAGCACTTTCAAACACAGCTGCTTGCTGGCTTTTAGATGTGTCTGCTAAAATTTGTTTTGCCAAGGAATTCATAAAACTCACCTTTAAGAACAGATGAAATGGAGCTTCTTCAGGTAGCCAATGTTAATTGAACGTATTACACATTTTTTCTCTAGATTGTTTCCAAAGTCCACTTAAAATAAGACAGGAATTCATCTGTTTCCTTTCACAAGTTTTGCATTTCCAGACTAGCCCTGTTTAATCTTTCAACTCTTTTTCCAAACTAAAGGGAAAAATAAGTTCTCAGCAGAAATGGAAGTCAACCATGCACCAAAAGTGTCATGAATAGATACTGGTGTGCTCTTAACAAACTTTGTGTTTATATTTGAATAACTTAGTCCTTTCTCTTCATCACTAAACCAAAGAAAAGTAATGCTATTTTCCTCTTTACTGGTGTGTGTGTTACCAGAAAGTTAGCTCAGTCCATAGTTTAAACACACAAAGACTTTGGCTACTACAGAACATTCAGTGCTCCACTTCCATTAATGTAGTAATTAACTAGAGGCCATGGGGTCTCTTCAGGCTAATGTAGTTGCAGTGTGCATGTTGTGACTGGAGCAAGTTATTCACTGCAAATATTGAAGTTTATGCACAAATGCAGCAAAATCAGATAACCAGTGGCTCAGCCCTGCCTGAGAACAGGCTTTGAGTGCAGTAAATGGTACTCATGAGAAAAATTAATGGTGTGAAATAATTTTAAATCTTTCCTGACTAACTCTTCCTTGTGGATTAAAAAATATGTAGGAATTTGTAAACTTTAAAATGAAGATGATGATTTGCATGGAAATACAGTGGTGTTATTTATGTATCTTTAGAACGGAAGAGCAAAGCTGGTGCAGCTGAGATGGTTAATGGTCAAGGTGACACCTACTCAGGAGAATCACTGCTACCTGATAATTCCTTCTCTTTTGAAATACATTTACTCAGAATTCTAGCAGAAATAAGATTCATTAATGCAGAGGTAAATAAATTGCACAGCTATCCATCATATTTGTTTCATTTAGTTTTATGTATAATTTGATGTATAAATCTTAAAGCACTGGAATTTTTAGTTTAGTTATTTTCTATCTCCCTAGGAACTAAAGGAAGAAGTGTTTTCATAAAGTATCTTTATCAAAATACTCTGTGAAAGTAGCTTTAGGAATAGGTTCACTGCAGACGGTGATAACCCTTTTTTGCAAGAGATTCTACTGTAAATGTTTGACATGTGACATTACATTTCTGGATCCTTAAAGTTCCAGCATGATTAAAAAAATTATATGCATAAAATATGGAGCTTTTCCTCAGTGTAATTATTCAGTAAAATTAGCTATGGACAATTTTAGCATCATCAGGTATTTTGCATTGTATTTCATATAGCTGTACGTGCCTGTACAACATCTGAAAAACATTTTGTATTTTCTAATTTTTGAAGAGGTGTCATCACTAATACTAAGTCACAGTCTGTCTTCACAGTGATAACCTGGGTAGATAATATATTTCTCTGTATCTTTTCAGGCAACTATTCATTTATTAAGATTGCAGGGAGTTGAGCTGAATGATCGTGCCATACCTCCAGAAGATACAAACCAGTATAATCCAGGAGATGTTTTGTATCTCCCTGAAAGTGATCCAGAATGGAAAACATACAGGTGGTTTTCCTTAGGATACACAAGACCTAAGAACTCCAACAGACTGTTATTGTCAGAGACAGTTGCAAAAGCTATTTCTGCTTAGTAAAATTCATTGTCACCAGATTTTTAATTTTTGTAGGCAGTCATGTGATAGGAAAAGCATCTAAGAAAATAGTGTGAAATAATTGAAATAATTTTTCTTTGTGCGTTTTTGTTTGGGTTTTTTTTTTTTTGCTGGGGCAGTGCTCATGTCCTGAGGGAGGAGGGTGGCAGGGTTGTGTCCTGGCTGTGTTCAGTCCGTCTGAACATTAAGTAAAGTTTCTCACACTGCCTGCATGCAAATATTCAGTAAAGCAGGAGAAATTATATACTGATCAGAGCCAAGAGACAAAAAAGGTGATAAGTCTGTTCCCAAATTTGCTGCCAGCTGGTTTTTGAGTTAGATTAGATTAAAAACTCATAGGAAAAAAAGCATTTTGCTTTACTGTGTCCTGTACCTTCTTGACACAGTAATCCCCAGTGTCAGATTGTGCTTTTGCCTTTGTGACTTTGTAATCATGGCCGTTCTGTGTGGTCGTCCAAGATGGGGTTTTTAATACTGCTTTTTCTATGTAATAGAGCATTTTGATAATTAAGAAAGAAAAAGAAAAGAGATAAAGTTACTGATTCAGTAAAGTTTTTGCGTAGACTATGAAAAAGATATTTATTAAAAATTAATACAGTGTTTCAGAGCATCTGGAAATGCCTTTGAATGCAAGAATATATGCAGTTTTAAGTAAAAAAGGCACATCCTTAGCTCTTGGAATTTGGAGTATATTTATGTTTGTATCCAAGTAGAGCCCTACTCTAGTAGATAATGAATGATTTCTGGCACTGATGCGGGTAATGCTACCACATGTGCCACACAAGCATTTAAAAAAAAACCATGAAGATGAGCCATAGACACTATTTTTGAAGTGAATAGCATTTGCATGTCAGAGACTATTCATTTTCTGTTGATACTGTTTCCTTTCCTGAGTCATCTTTTCATCCAAGTAAAATATCCGTCACTGGATGAAGAGTTAATAAATGCAACTGAAAAATAATTAGATTTTTGTTCTTGTTGCTGATGTACTTGAGATGTACTGCTGCATATTTGAAGTTACAATATAATTCCATCTGGAGTTGAAGCTTTGGAATAACAGCTTCTTTGTACTAATTTTATAGCTTATGGATAGACTGCTTATCTCAATATGCTATGGAAAACTTCCAGCGTGCGGCTGAAATAGGAGAACACCTGAATGAGGCCTGGATTGTTCACAATGCTGTGGTGTATGTCTTAAACTACAACAGACATCTGATTTCTTCAGGAGGACAGGGGGAAATCATTGAATATCTACGGACTCTTCTCAGAGCCATCAAGACTGTTGGGCATGATGGGTAAATTCAGATGTTTGGATATGAGCATGCTCTTTTTTCTAAAAAATTGCAAACACTGTAAGTCACTTTGTGCTGTGAAAGACATTTCTTCCTGTCTTTCATTAGCAGTAGAAGGACTTTGATATGTATAGAGTAGTTCAGCAGGTAAAATTATTTTCTGATGTGAAAATTATTTTTTTAGTAAATTGCAGTTTGTGCAGAGATGAGGACTGGCAATACCTGATTATTAATTTTGGTACTTAGTTTATGTATCAGCAATAATCTCTCAGTTGTAATTTGGTTCATGTTTTTTCAAAAAACAAGCAAACAAAAAAACTCCAGCTCAGCAGTGGATTGGTATGATAACCGTAAAAAAAATGGGTCAGTGTAAAGGATTTGTCTTAGGGTAATTTTTTTAGAAAATAATTATTATTTTCCTGTATAGCAGCCCACTAATAAAAAGTTCAGTTGTAAAAGTTTGTCTGACATAAATACAAATTTTTGCTTTTTTTTCCTGGGATGAAAGAGAAGCTTCAATTTAGAAAGAGCTGAAAAAAAGGATATAAACTATGAAAATTGATTGTGGGTATTGTAGTTTTAACCACTTAAACTGCTTTTCCAATGGGCAAATTTTTTGTAACATCCGTAATTTTGCTTTGTAAGAAAAAGTTAGATTTTCAAGCAATACTTATCACTTGAAATCAATCAACTTTATTCCTGCCTTTTATTTTGATCTGATGCAGCATCCACTTCTGGTTTTTGTTTTCTTCTACAGAAGTACAGAGATTTTACTGATGTTATGTAATGCTTTGGCTCGGGGCCTGATTATTCCTTGGATTCCAGAGGCAGAACCTGCTGAGGAGGAAGAAGAGGATACAGCAGTAGACAGGGGCAGAAAAGCTGCAGCAAAGAAACATGGTGAAAAAGCAAATGTCACCCAGTCTCTTCCAGTAGATCCTAGTGGACTTCCTGACATTAAAAGTGCCTTAGAGGTACAAACCCCCTATTTTTTGTAGTTCCTTTTGTTTTTCTGTCATATATTACAGCTCATATAAATTCAATAGTAGAAATTTTTGTGAAAAATAAGCTCTCATCTTTTACAGTTCCAGCCACCCAGATCTTCCCCTGGGGCACACTGGAGCCCCTTTCCAGCTTGGGCTGAGGACTTAACTTCTGTTTGCCTTGTTGGTTCACTTACAGGAGATGTTGTCAGGTTTAGAGATACACGTGGCATGTTCCATACAAGAACCTTTTCACATTTCTCCTGTGTTTCAGGTTTCCTTTTTTTTACTTGTTGTTTAGATTTGTGAATTTGCCCTTAATGTGATGACTAGAACTACGCCTAAGGAAACAGTCCCTGTTGCTGCACAGCAACAGGTCATTGCTGCCTGGGTGAAAGCAAAGCAATTAAATCAGCAGCAGAAGCAGATCAGACATAAACTTGGGACTCAGGATGAGGTATGATTTCCCTGAAATCCTGCATAACGTTCAGACTTGCCAAAGAAAAGTAAAATTCATATATTCATTTAATAATGACTGAAATGACAATTTATATTTTCTTTTGTATATTTGAATACAATGTGAAAATTAATTTTGGCTATAGTTCTAATAAATCCTTATGGAATACAGCAAGTTTTTCACATTGGGCATAGCAGTGAGTCTGCATTTCTTAGGTCTGCCCTCTGTTCTCAGTTGCCATGGTGATGTTTATCATATGATGACTGTTGAGCAAAGTTGATCTTGAATTCATAAATGTAAAGTTATAAAATGGTCACAATAAAGATGTTAAGAAAAATGATCTATATTTATATCAACATTTACTATGGCCTCTTTATATATAGATTATAGACCTAGTAAGTTGGAAAGCAATATTTTATTCCTGTATTTTTATTTCATAGTGTCTATAAAACTGAAATCCCTCAGTGAAATATGAAATTTACCTTCTTTATATTGCTGATACGGGTTTTTAGTGTTAAAACTGTAGTAGTTCAGAGTTCACAATGTTAATTAAAAATATATGAATACATAAAAGCCCCCATTTTAAGGACACAGTAGAGATGAGGACTTGCTTAAGGCAAAGCAAGGTTTTCAAGCATTATTATTATTAAGTTGTCATCTCAATTAATGTCCTTAATATCATTAACTTGCAAAAAAAATCCATTTATGTGAATTTTTTGTTCCTGCTTAGAATAATGATGAAGCACAAAATCCTGTGGCAAGAATTCTTGTTGATCTGGAGATGTATTCATGTAATGGCTTGGGTCTTATGGATTTCTCTGTTCCTAGCTTATCTGAGGTATTTTTTATATTAGCTCTTGAGTTTTAAGAAATTGCATGTTATAAGTATGATTTCAGTTTCAATTTTGAATGGAGGCAAAAGTAATTTTGAAACTTTTATTGTGCCGTTATTTTCTTTAAATCTTTCCAAGGGATTGAATATTGGTGACAGGAAGAAGAGCTTGTGCCAGAGTATTTTCATTTCTCCGAAGAAGAGATTGCATTAGAATACCAGCATTAGAATTGTGCCCATATTGCTCTAACAGTTTGTTTCCATAACCATCAGATGAGCATCATTGGTTCAAGTGAACTCTGTACAGAACAATAGTTCTTTCATTTTTCTGTGGAGAAAACTTAATAGAATCACAGGGTTGTTCTTGAAACCAGCCAGTCCAACCATTCCCCCAGTGCTGCCAACCCACCACTGACCCATGTCCCCAGGTGCCACATCCACAGGCTTTTTACATCCCTCCAGGGATGGGGATCCACCCCTGCCCTGGCCAGCTGTGCCAGGACTGGACAACATTTTCAGTGAAGGAATTTTCCCAATATCCAACCTGACTCTCCCCTGGCACAAGTTGAGGCCGCTTTCTCTTGTCCTGTCTCTTGTTCCCTGGGAGCAGAGCCCAATCCCCACCTGGCTCTCACACTTCTGTCAGGGAGTTATAGGGTTTTAGGGTTTGTATTAGAAGTATTCAAAATTTCAACAGAAAACTTCGCATTACAGTGAAGTTACTTTCGACAGTTACAACATAGAACACAACTACACTTGATTAAGGTTTAAAGAATTAGGCGGCTTTTTGATGAGTCTCATACAATGTGCATTTCCTTAAAATACTTGCGTTTGGTCATTGCCTGGGTTTTCTTGGGATCCTGTTGGTTACCAGGCTGTTTAAGAGCAATAGAGGTGATGTAGAAAGCTTTACACCCTGTGTTTTCCAAACAGGGTTTGGAACATAGCCTTACATGTTTGATTACCATATTTATACTCTCTAACTCTTGCAAAGAGCTTTCTTAAAGGACTGGAATGTATTTCCCCGTGTGGCTGGGAATCTGGTGACATTGACTAACACTTTTGTAGGAGTCCTTCCTTCTGAAGATTAGCATCTAGGTCTCTACAAATATAGCTGTCTGATTCTAGTTGATCTACTTTTATGTCAAATACTATGACCTGGCTTTAGTTATGGCTTTACTTTGTTTTGTATAGTAGTGATGTAGTATCTTATTTGGACCAATTCAGTAACAATCACCGTTATCCTAAGAATGTGGAACTTTGACACATACAAAGCAATGAAAATGTTTAGCTCCTATAATGAAACTAGGTAAGAAACAACACATATATAGATTTATGTTTAGTCTGGAAAAGACCTCTAAGATTATGGAGTCCAAGCTGCCATGTATCTGACAACATGTATAGCAACTATATATTACAAAAACTGGTTGTTGTAAAACCTGATCTGTCTCCATTCTTACCTTTGGCTTAACTAAAATGAGCTCTGAATTTTGAGAGTTCTGTTCCACTGATTTTTGAGAGAGGACTGAGGACACAGATTAAGATAAATGGCAGATACTTCTGGCCAAAGGGCGTGCATCCTCACAGTCAGATTTGCACACATTATGGTAATACTTACTGCAAGATGCATGATGCCTCTCTTGTATATTCTGCTTCTACTTGTAACTTCTTAGTTTTCTAGATGTTTTTATCATGTTCTTGTTCCATGCCCAGATGGGTTGTAAGGAAGATACAGCTGTAAGCATGTAAGTGCTGCAGAAAAGAGCATATTAAAACCCTGAAACTCTTTTTTTCTTCCTTTTTTCCTTTTTTTTTTTTTTTTCCCTCCTCTCTTTTTTTTCCTCCTAGTTAGTGAAATTGGCTTTGGAATGCAGTTGGTCAGATTCCTTAGTGGAGCTGCAGACACTGACACGACTTACGTATTTTGCATATATATCCCATGACTATGAAATGGTGATGACTTGTTCCAAAAGGATCTTGGAATCAGATGAGAATTCCATCCATAACACAGATACTAAGAAGTACGATGTGTAAGTACATGTAATTTTGTATGATATGCTGGTGCTCTTGAACTAAGCTTTCAGGAAAGAGTATAGGGGGTAAACACATGTGATCACAAAATCAAAAATGAAGCATCTTTTTTATAAGAAAATTGTACAGTTAGAAGTGAAAGTAAAAGGCAGTGGAAGGTCCAGATTGTGGCTCTGGACCCAGTTCAGGAAGATAGATGAAGTTTGTTATCTACGTGAGTCAGCAGGTCATTCATCCTTGTGTTTGGGTGTCTTCCCAGGAGGATTGCTTCTCTGAAATGATCTCTGGCAATCAGGATATTTTGACCCTTTAATAATCTCCAGGCAGAAAATAGCTGACTCTAGTTCTTTGGCTGATGCAAATTGCTTCCAGTGCTGGCCAGGCTTAGTACAAGGATCTCCACAGTTCATGGGCCAGGCTGAGGCTGGGTGTGGTGAAAGGTAACAACAGCTGCTGGTTTCCAGGCTTTGCTGTTATGTAGTCCTTGTACTCTTACTCCCTCCTATGCATACAAGTGCAAGAAGAATGTAATTCATGTCTTTAAAAGCCCAGTCTCTTACTTCACTGATAATGTGAAACTTTGATTTCAAAGAAAAAAACCCACAAAGCCCATTTCATATATAAATGGATCTGTTGGTGGAGTCCTTTATTATAAAAAGGTGATATCCTTCAGTCCTCCTATTTTTTTATATAATTGCCTTCAAAACCGGAATTTAATTTTGTCAAAAGAGGAAAGAAGTTTTTGGAATGTAGGAAGTTGTTTGAAATAAACATGTGAAAGACTTTGAATACATTATATTTCTCTTTTTTTTTCTCTGCAAAATAATTTTTCTTTTAAAAACAGTGTTCTGCTCTTTGAAGCTCACTGTTTTCTACCTGAGGGGAAAAAATCTATAAAGCTGAGTTAAAGTACCTTAACATGAAGTATATAGTTTCAGAACTTTAGAAATTGAAAGAATACTTGCTGCACATCCAGCAGTCGGCAAAAAAATGAATGATAAAATGCTTGATTCTTTGACAAAGAAATGAATTGTCAATGCTGTTTCCAGAGAAATGGAAGACAGGTTTAGTGTTCCCTGGTAAAGCCCAGCCTGGGGACAGGTAGGTTGATTTTTCCCATGGGTTGAGTTGTGCAGGAGGACAAACAGTGGCTGCACAGGGCAGAGCAGAACAGCTGGAATGGGCAGGTCTGTTCCTTGCTGCACTTTGGAACTAAGATGTTAAAAGATCCTGCACATTGTATTTTTTCTCTTCTTACAAACTCACTATTAACCAAAGGTACCCAATTTATTTGCTTATCAGTTTTTAATTGATTAACTGTGGTACTGAAACCTTTTTTTAAAATGTAGTAAAATAGGATCCATATCAATTTCTTCAGAGCCTGTGCATAATTCACCAAAAGAAAGTATCAAAAATCATCTAGTTTTCCTGATTTCTGTTTTAATTGCTTAGTGTGTAAGTCTAATTTTGGACTAAATTTTTTTTTTAATGTACAATAGTGAAAAACAGGGAGAAAACTACAAATCTATTTTCTTCCAAAGGTAAATACAGATAATAATTTTTTAAATCTGATTTCACAGTTATTTTCATTAGAGGTGTGAAAAACATATTTTTGCTATCTTTTTCAGAAAACTTTCAGTTTTTGAAATATTTTCTGATTTTAAAAGAAAGCTGAGTAGAAGCATTTTTAACTTCCAAAGCAAGGGACATTTGTATAGTAGCAACTTGAAAACTTCATTAATATGAAATGGGATGGTCTTAGGCTGGAGGACTTCACATGTCTTAAAATATTTGCCTTTATGCAGGCCTGATAACAGAGTCAGACAAGAAATGCTGAGCACTACTGCCTGTATACAAGGACAGAGCATAATGGAAAACTTGTCTGGAAGAAAACATCTTCGCTTAGCAGCATCAAAAGCCTTTGCTCAGGGTGCCAGGTATGTTTTAATTTGAGAGAAGACTAATGTAAAACAAATGTAAAATTTGATTACAGGTTTGGGGAACAGTATTTTTTTTCTTAAGATTGACAAAAATTAAAATAGTTGTGAGATAAAATGTTTAACAAAGGATTTAACAGATTCTTACACTTAAGTAAATTTATCAACTACTTCCCATGTAGCTGGTCTTGTAGTGCCATAGGATCACAGAAGAACAGGGGTGGCAGGGACCTTAGAAAAGATCTAGTCCAGACTCCTGCTGAAAGCAGGGCCAGCCTGCTTTATCCACTTTGGTCATGAATAGAGACCCTGAGCCTCTGTGAGTGACCTGCCCCACCGGGTATTTCACTCTGAACCTTTCTCATTTCAAATTATGCCTCTTCTTGCTTGTCACGCCATCCACTGGGAAGAGCCTGACCATTGCTTCTCAATAACCTTGTTGGGTTATACACACAGAATTACACACAGAATTAACAAGTTTGGAAAAGACTGTAGAGATCATCAAGTCCAACCTATTACCTAACTTATCAACCTACCAACACCATCCCATCATCTAAACCATGGCACTGAGTGTGCCATCCAACCTTCCCTTAAACACATCCAGGGACAGTGACTCCACCACTTCCCTGGGCAGCCCATTACAATGAGAAGTCACTCTATGAAGAAGTCTTTCCTAATATCCAGCCTAAACCTCCACTGACGCAGCCTCTGTCCTCTCATTCTGTCCCTGGGGACCTGAGAGAAGAGACCAACCCCTGCCTGGCTACAACCTCCCTTAAGGCAGTTGTAGAGAGCAACAAGGTCTCCCCTAAGCCTCCTCTTCTCCAGGCTAAACATCCCCAGCTCCCTCAGTCACTCCCTACGGGGCTTGTGCTCCAGCCCCTTGACCATCCTCGTTGCCCTTCTCTGGGCACTGTACTGAACAAAATCTGTAGCATGTTAGTACTTGTTTTGTTCTGTTTTTTAATATTTTTTAAAATGAGACATTAACATAATAGGAAGCAAAAAAAGTATGTTATTCCAATGAAGAACATCTTTAAGTAGATTTCTGATATTTTTTTATGAATACTCTTGAGCTAAGATTTTACAGAAATACAGTAAGGTCATTAATATGATAGTTATTGCTACTTCTGAATGTGTGAAGATGTTTGGTATATGAAAATGGAAAATAGTTTTTGTATGGAGCTCATATGCTAACTTGTCACTGCTGGGGTGAGGAGAGGTTATGATGGTGCATAGATCAGGTAAACCTAAGTATTTGTAGAAGTAAAATCCTTTATTTTGGCTAAGGTGGGATTGCTTTCCCTCACTAGGCTG
>VYZS01077640.1:10864-26481 GCA_013400695.1 Neodrepanis coruscans | reverse complement strand
TTCATAATTGTAATCTACACACGATGTTTTGGAGTAAATATTTAAAACCAGAGAAAGCGATAGGGATTACTGCAATTCTTAAGGCCCTTTCTCAGCCAACTTTTCAGGGGTCTTTTTTAAAAAGATAAATCTACCTTTATTTATACAACTATGCCAGCATTGGACATCTTAACTCATTTATCTAGCATACAATCACATTTTGTATGGTGTTTCTTAATAAAGAAACTATTATATAAATAATGCTAAATAAAACACAAATACGCTCATATCCTTGAACTAAGTAAAGAGGGAATAAAGAGAAGACATTTAAAGAATAGCAATTCGGTCACAAGAGAAGAGGAAAGTGAGAAAAGGGCAAAAGAAAATGAGATTATTTGCTGTAAATTTTAATTTTTTTTTTAAGGTCCTGATTTGCTTTTCAAGCATATCAATCAGATTCTTTTGCATGACTTTGAGATATGGACCACAGATAAAACTGCTGTGAAGGTTATACCATGTTTTTCCTCCCTTGTGGTAACAAATTCCTTTCTGGTTTCTATCCTAAATTAACCACACCAAAAAAAATAGCTTAGCATGACATCCGTGAAGGTTATTGACAAAAACCCCCTCAGTAGGGAAGGATTGTGAGGTCACCTGCATGTGATGGATGTCCAAAACAGGAACAAGAGCAATGAACATGTAGCTCAGCTTCCCATGAGCTTCATCAGCTATTCTTATAAACAAAATTAGCTGAAAAAATGATTTCTCCAGTAAAACAAGTAGAACAAGTAGCAGAGTGATTACAGAGATATAAAAGGTGCAAAAGTATAATTTCTTACTTTTTCTCCTGCTAATAGCAATTTCAGATACAAGATGTTTTTTAAAAGTCTTTTTTTTATCTGACAAAAAGAAAGTGACAGCTTTTTTTTATTTTCTTTCCTCCCTCTCCATGACTATTATGCTTGTTAGATGTCTGTTCCTTTATTATCAGCCAAGGACAGATAAGAGAAACATGTAACACTCACAGTGTTCAGTGTTGCTGGTCCTTGCTCGGACTGTTTATTTGAAGCACAATGCAGAGTTCCTTCTATTAGTCTGAGCATCCGTCCCATCCTGAAGTAAAATACTGAGCTCTTAAAAGGGAGGAGATTAATTTGCTGTACAATTATTTGTTGCTTCGGGACAATAGCAGGGATCATAATTCGTATCATATACATTCATATACATTGATTAAACCCTTAGACAAGGACATCAGCCAAATTCTCAAACAGTGAAGAACTAATAGAAATTCTTAGCTGCCAAAGGATTGTTGCTGACAAAAATGTAATCTTTGGCTTCTAAAAAGCCTTTCTGCTGAAAACACTTTAGAGTGTACAGGTATTTTTGGTCAGAAAAGCACAAGATGAGGATGGTAAAATTTATCTGAATTTAATAAGAATCTACCAGCAGCTATGCTGCCAGTAACTTCCACTTGTTTGCAAGGTTCTAGAAAGGTTGAGAACTTAAACGTAGTTACTGTTGTGTTTTTTGCTACTTCCTGTTTAAGAGCAAGACAAGAAGTGGAAATTGCTCAAAAATAGCTTCTTGGAAGTTGTTTCCATGCCAAACTGAGTGTGTTTTTACAATATTTCCAGCCCTGCTTTGTATATCAAGAAGTTCTCATATCAACAAGTACTTGAACAGTATGTTGCTGATTAGAACCACACCAGACTTGTAAACCTTGGATCCACTCGCAAATGCGATTTTAGTGTTTGAACCTCAAAGTGTAACGACAAGTTAAAAGCAACAGATGAGTACAAGTCCTTGGAGGTATCAAGGTGGAAGATAACATTTCTTCAGCACAAAGAATATTGCTCACTTAGCCCTGACCCTAAATTTACATGTTGATTTATATTTTCCTAGTGCTCAACTAGGAGAATGTTACAGAATGTTTTGTCCTGAAAAATAGTATTTTATTTATTTCCAGACAATGATGTTTTAAAATATTTGTTTTTCCATTACAAATCTTTGTAATATGGTCCTAAATAATAAATGTATATAAGTGAGTGATGAGAATATGGGAAGATTATATAGGGGAAAGATATATGTAGAGATGTAGGAAATCAATTGTCCTTTATGGCCTTCTTATGTGTTCTTATGGTCACAATCATCAAGCTGACAATATGGCTTATAAAATCCATCCAAATCTCATTGCACCTCTGGAGATCAAACAGGACTGACTCAAAGACCTATCCATCCCATAGTATTACTTTTTTCATAGGGACAAAACTCCCATTTGTCTATTTTTAAAGCGTTTTCCTCTATGCATCTCTTTAGGATACTGAGATAAACTTAGTTCAAAATAAATGGTATAACAGAAAGAATTAGAAGGAAACACACCAATATGGCTTTTGTGACTACTGTATATATGCAGTGGCAACTAATGTTATCCATGCATCAGTCTTGTGCCTGTTGTCTGTGAAAATGAACAATAATTTACTGGACCTGACCAAGACCACTGTTAACACGTTTTTCTATCTCCTCAAATGCTCTTCTTTCCTTCTCTTTGTTCTTGCTTATTCTCCTGCCTCCCCCACCATAGCGAGATATTTGGGAGTTGAGTTCTGTGGCTGCTGTTTCATGGTATTCACAGTAAAATGTAAGTCTGGCAGCTGTCTTAATATTCAATCAGCTTGGTTTTTTTTCCTTCAAAGGGTCTGAGGTGAGGAGGAGGGGAACCCCAACGAAACCTAAATGTCTTAAATGAAATCTTTTGGCAGGCTGACTTTATTCAGCATTTTTTTGTTCAGTTCTGATGCCCAACCAGGCATAATAATCACTAGGGTGACTTTGGAGGATTAAAGTCTCAAAGCCCAGAGGATTAGTACATTCAAACTTACATCTTTCAGCTGTCAGATAGAAGAAGGGTTGCTTCAGGAGCAGAAATTTTTTATAAGTGCTTGCATGCAGAGAGCCCAATTTGTCAAAGTATTGAGCAGCTCCCAAGAATTAACGAATTTATCTTCCAAGCTGCTTGGAGAAGTGGAGAAGGATTATCTCCAGTTTATAGTTGTGGAAGCAAAGCACAGACAGATTAAATTACTTTTTTCAGGTCACATACAGGGCACTCCAGGTTGCAGGGACTCTTGCTGATTTGGAGAAAAAGTAAAATGAAGTAGCCCTCTGAGCTTCTTTACTACCTTTTGCAAGGTGGGGAAAACGTCTTCCTTGAGCCTTTGCCTAATGAAAGTTTTGGAAAGGTTTCAGTGAACTCCAGAGCCTCTCCATCCCCTTGATCTCTCCATCAAGGTCTTACAGTAATAGTGTTGATATTAGCCATTAAAAACAGCAGAGAAAGACCTTGGCTTGATGCCCTGGATGTAAAGGAGTGCATCTTGGCTGAAAAACATGAAATGGGCAAACAACCGAAAGATTTTATTACTACCTCAGCCCACAAGTTTTTTTTCATCTAGACCTGTTAAGAGAAGGAATGCAATATAATTGATAGAGACCAAAGCCTCTGTGAAAATTAAGTCAGAGGAGTCAATCTCAGGTATTTTGTGCATAATATGTGCACCACAGGAATTGTTTTTAGTGCTGGGAGTAAGAGTCATGTTGATGTACTGGTTTAAAATGTTTTTTGTTCTTCCAGCTGTTTTTATTATCAGTGACAGTCAAAATTATATCTTTCCCACTTTTGATATAGTTGACAGGACTAGTGATCATTCCGAAGCGGCCTTTGGAATTCAGGCATCTGTTTTCCATGCTGTTGTTTTGCTGTTCTTGGAGGTGGTTGAGATTATTCCAAAATATTTGGAAGATTTGGAATCTTCTTCTAGAGAAGAATCATGGGAGGAAGAGTGGGTATCAAATATACCCACTGCAAATAGTTACATTCTTTTAAATCTACATCCTTTAAAAATTTATTCAAAATGAGATAAGTGAGATAATATTTATTATGGGGGGAAAAGAAAGAAGGAAGGAAGGAAGGAAGGAAGGAAGGAAGGAAGGAAGGACGGAAGGAAGGAAGGAAGGAAGGAAAGAATCCTCAGTTTGAATATTTACAAACTTTTGTCACCAGAGACTCCTGTGCAGATGGACACATACAATCCCATGGACATTGTAGAACTTCCTCTCCCATCTTTCTGTGAAACTGCCAAAAAGAAAACAAAATTGTCTGGATTATCTGGAAGCCAAGGGCCTTAGAATTTCTCAGTTAAATCTTGCAAACACACAGATAACAATTTAAATAATGATGTCCTTTTCCAAGGATGTCCTGGTAGCATCAGTTTAAGTCACAGATAATTCATTTGAGTTCCTACAAGCAAAGCAAACATAGATAAGAACACTCATCATTTGAATCTGAGAAATGAGTCCTACATCTCTTTCCCCCACCCCTTCATTTCTTCACAATCATGAAATCTTGGGTCTGGATGTGTAGTATTACTTCTAAAACCAACTCAGACTTATTTTTTCCTGACTTTTGCAATAGTAGAGAGAAGCAAAGAACCATGATCATTTCCTCTTGTATAATGGTTGTCTAATCTCCTTTAGAAACATCATCAGTCTGTATAAGAGGTGTATAAAACAATCTGTCTCATATCAGATAAGATACACTCACAGAAAAGTAGAATCTTAGGAAGATTATGTATTGACCTTGTCTTCTGATAGGCTACTCACAGGGAAAGTGAAAAACTCATGTTCTGACCCATCCACACTTGTCTGGGTAGAAAAGTCTTATGGTTGCTGAGATTGTCTTTGAGGCTCCCTGTAAGAAATCAGAGCTTTACTGTATGAACTAAAATGTAACAGTGCTGCACCATTTTTCCTTCACATGTGCAAGAGGTACTTCTTAAGAATGTGGAAGAAAGTGAGCAATGTAAAAATTTCTTAGAAAAACTTGTCCTGCATGGATTAAAGAGGTTCTCAGCAATACAGTACTGGATCATTTTTAAGGATTTCTCTGTGCTTTGGGTTACCTATGTCTCTGCCTTTTACATAAAATTAATTTTGGAAAGTGTTTGTAAAGTTTTTTACAGGAGCTGGAGAGACAAGAGAGCTGTGTAGCTCTTCATTTACCTAGGCTCCCTGCTTTTGGCCTCACAGGTGCCCTCAGAACCAAATTTCCTTGTATTCATGCAGACAGTTAGCATTTATGGTCATTCTGGATCCTACCCCTTGAAGCACATGGCACTCGTTGCGTTTAAGTGCACCATACTGCACTAACAGTCTTCAGTCTCTCTGCAGAGAAATTGTCCAGTAGGAATGGATGCAGGTAACAAAGCACATCTCTCCATTTTCCATCAGTTGCTGCCAAGATGTAGCCACAGTTTTGTGCCACAAACTTTCAATGTCTTTGATCAGTGCTAGTGAATGGGGTGTATCTCTCAAAAACACCTTAACAGCAAAAGCACCAGAGTTTCATTTTTATCGCAATATAAATCTACAAGCACTGAAAGAAAAATAGGAAGAAACCAAGTTTCCTCTTCCCACCTTAATATTCATTCATGACAAAAATGACACCAGAAGGGTATTCTGGTATGTACTATATATATAATTTTTCAAACAGAAAAGCAGTCCACATGACAATTTATTCATATCTGGACAAACTTTTTGGTCTGCCTAAAAACCACTTAAGTTACTTTATGCTCTTATGAATTATTTCAATGCATATGTAAAGGGATGATGCTGCTTCATTTTAGTGTTTTGTTTTTTTTTCTGGAATGTCATGCATTTTTTCCATCAGAAGAGTGAAATCAATTTACCTGTCAATGTGCCACCTTGGCAATACTGTACTTTTATGACCATTAAGAATACGTGAGCGTGTCTGGGGCTTACTGGTGTGCTTCCCAGACAATTAGAAATATTTTTGTGCGAAAGAGAAGTGCTCGAAACAATGCTTGATTCTATTTTGTTCTTTTGAAAAAGCCTATGGTTCAAAATAATTACATGTACATAGTATGTATTAAAAAGTGGCCTCCCTCTTTCCAGATTATAAGTATCCAGTTTTTCACTGGAAATTACATATGTGATGGTGTGGCCTCAACGTGGTATGGTAGGATCTACAGATAAATACAACTGTCAAATGAATCATAAAGTACAAAATTTTAAATGAAATACATTCCATATGGATGATTCCATAGTGAGTTGCACCATGTATCACTTAAGCATAAATTTTAATTCATGAGTTTTTGTCAGACTCTGGATATGAGGCAACACTGTAATCACAAATCTTTCTGTCAAGCCACAAATACTACATCAGTATACACACATCAGAAATTTATTACTTATATTAGAGAGCAAAAATATTTTGGTTCTAACTGAAGGACTTTTCGGAAATGTCTATTTATATTACTTTTTGGCGGGTTATTTCCTGCTGTATCCTTCAAAGTATCTTCAGAAATATTAAGATCAATGTCTGGAGGTGGAAAAAAACTAAACAGGTAAATCNCAGCTCACCCCCTCGGACAAACCAACACTGTGCTGCCTCCGCTGTGTCGCTAGCCCGTCCGTGCGCGGAGGATGGGGGACGATGCTGCCACCACGGTAAATGGCGCCCGCTCTTCCCTTTTTATAGGGGGCCCCGATCTGCGCATGCGTAGATGGCTCCTAGGGACCGGCCTTTCCTGCGATTTGCTGAGTAGCGTTGCGGGCCCCACCCCGGGTACAGCCCCGCGCGCGTGGTTGCTCATGGGAAACGCCGCGGCCAGATGGAAGCGACGCGCAGGCCGGGAGTGCATGTCGGGTAATGGCGGCCGTCGCTGCCACTGTCCCGCCACCGGCGCGTGGGTGCCGGTGCCGCGGCTCCTGTTGGTGCCACCGTGCGGCCACAGAACGGGCAACGGGGAAGCGGCGGGCAGGCCCTGAGACAGGGACGCCGCAGTTGGCGGCGGCCGCTCTCCGGCGGACCGTCTCCAAGGGACACACGTGCTGAGCACCGCTGCCGCCGCTCGGCCAGTGCTGCCCGCGCTCGCCCAGGCGGATGGGCGCACGGGCCAAGCTGCCACTGCCGGTGGGTAGCGAGGGAGGAAGGAGGAGCGTGGGCGGCAGCCACGACAGCCACCAGCGCAGGGGATCAGTGGGAGCAGCTCCCCACCCCCTGGAAGGCACCGCGCGGCTGTTGAGTCCCGCACGACAGGGAACAAGACCGGTTTTACTTTCACTTTCACCCCACGACACCTGTTTGTCTTGTTTTTCTGCTGATCTACATGTTCCACTACTGTAATTAATTTTTCAGTGGAAGAGACCAGTGTGTGGCAATGTAACTGTCTAGCCACTAAAAGTGATGAGAACAATTCCTTTCTCAAAGCTCCTGAAAGGCAATATAAACATAAATTCTAAAATGCTCAGACCTTCTAGAGACCTTTTCAGTAGTTTAGCAGCCTCCCCAAGAGAAAGATTTTAGACTGCATCTCAGATCCAAGCTTTTCAGATTGAACAGGAGCTGAAGATGAAGTTTCAGTCTGGGTATGCTTTTAGGATGATGAATTATCAAATTAATTTCATAGCTTCTATCTCTCCTCATTTTTCACAAACTACAATTATCCATGCATTATGAGGAATCCCAGCTGGGTGATAACAGAACTGATTAGCATAATTTGTTGTTCTATGTAATTAAACAAACACTGTAATTGTCTGGAATTAATGAAAGTAAGAGAAAATGGAGCCTAGCAAATAGGGCCATAGCTTTCATTGCTGCAGAACTAAAATTGTATAGAATGATAAATAGCAAAAAGGTATGAAGGGAAAATCTTGAGAGATGGATCCTGTTTCTGTCAAGTTATCTGAAATTTCCTATCTTGTATAGAGATGGGAGAAAAGAAACTCAATGAGGTAACATTCAACTGAGTACTACAATGCAATATATGTCAGTGCACCACCATATATATATATAGATATGTATATATACACTACACAAGATTTTATTCCAGTTTATTTTGGATTTAACTCGTTGTCATTAGGAACCAAAATACACAGCAAATCACAAATTAACAAATTAACAGACAGAGATCTCTGCACCAAGGAGTTTACAGTATAGCAAGAAAACATTATTCTCTTCATTTTTATAGTCTAATGCTTGGGGCTAGAGTTGGATACAGTGTGAAAAAAGAAGAGGCAGAGAGACAGAAGTAGAGAAAGGTTTGGACAGAGAAGTAAAACATCTCTGTACCATGTGGTCTGGAATGGTTTCTGCATCAGGTGATGTCAAGAGGGGCACATAATCTCTGCAGTGATACATCTATGTGGTAAATGAGGAATTAAACAAATAGCCTCCTCATATTTAAGTAGATTTCAGCTGATCTAGTAATTTTACTCTGAAGATTTGAGCACCAACCAGGCACTTGAATAGCAAAAACAGTATTCCTTATTAATTTAATCTCTTCCTCACTTGTCTTTTGCTTTTCTCTGTTTCCCCCTTAATCTCTGTCTCTCTGCCTGGATTTCCTTGTACTGCTTTCAGTGCCTACAGCTATGACACTGAAGTTACAGAACAACGCTTTTGTGCTATGAAATACCTGAGCTGGTTCCTTGTTAAGGGTTGCAGGGAAAAGTTGTGTTTGTTATATAGATCTGGCTTTCATGAAGGCAAATGCTCTTTTACTTATCTAACATGATAACAGAACTTGTATTAGAAACACAAGATGAGGGCTAAGGCCGGTTTTACTAACAAGAAGAATAGGAACAATTTTTTACACTTTCTGTGTGGGTAAATCCATGCATAATCAGCCAGGCATACAAATGAAACAAAAAGAGGAAGAGTAAGAGTTGTGGGTTGAAGCTAAAACCGGTCTTTTTCCCTTTGCCCCACCACCCCCGGTGGTGCAGGAACCCGGCTGTGCCGGCGGTGTGCAGCGTCCAGCTCCGGGTCGGCTGGTGGGGGGCCTCCGGCGGGCAGGTGGCCCAGTGCCGCGCGAGTGGCAGCAGGTGTTAGAGCCCCCGGGCAGCAGGTCTCACCATATCCCAGGGCCGAGGGAAAGGCGGCGGATCCCCGCCTCCGCCTCCTCTCTGTCTCCCGGGCACCTGCCCGGCGGCCGGCCCTGGCTGGGTGCATTTACCCCGCGGCTTTATGGCCACGGGTGCTGGGGTTGCTGGCGCTGCCGGGCGCCGCCAGCCCCCGGCCTGGCTCTGCGCTGTGCATGCGCAGTGGCTCTTCACGCATGCATGGAATGGACGGGGCTGTCGGTGGACCTCGCGCAGCTGGGGGGCTGCTGTGGCAGGCAGCCGGGTTGGCGCGGGTCGGGGTGGCCCGGGGTCACTACCGGGACCCTCCGGGACACCAGGCGGGGCCAGGGGGGACTCGCAGCCCCAGTCTGGGCTCAGCACTCACGCATGCACGAAGTCTCCCTAGGGGCGGTTCCTGGGTGCTAACTGTCCAATCTGAGGGGGCAACAGTCGCCTGGGGGCCGCCTGCACCTGCGCAAAGATTGGTCCCCTATAAAAAGGCAAGAGGGGCAGCCATCCTCCTCTTTTTCCAGCGGAGCTGGTCGGGATAACATCTCTACTCGCCCCCATGCTGAGTTTTGCCTCAACGTGCGGGCTGATTGGAGACTCCAGCAACAGCAGCACGGATTGAGGACCACATCTTTCCATCAGCAGTGGTATTCCTTCCCGGGGAAAAGGAGGGTGGGCAGCCGCAGTTTTTTTAATTGTCCCGGTGCCTTTTCAGGAGCCCCCTGCAGAGACCTAGTGCTACCCTAGAGTTTTCATATTCAGCCGCTGGACCCGGAAGAGCTTAATTTGTCTGTCTTTGCGTTTCATTGTCAGTTTTCTGTGTGTGTAAAATAAACCTTGTTATTTTGTTTCTTTTTTTATGGGTGTGTGTTGCTTCTATCGGATCTCTCTTGTCAGTACCACGCCTCCTAGTGGTAAAACCACGACAGAAAGAGGTGTAAAAACCCAACTGTCATGGTTTGAGTGCCCAGGAAGTACCTGTGATGCACTGGAGACTGTACTGAATCTATTTTTCATCGTTTCTTTTTCTTCTCCCTTCTCTTTCCCTGGATCTTGCTTCCGCATAGCTCGGAACAACCTCTGCCCAGCGGCTGAGGCTCATCTCCGCTTGGCAGAAGAGACCCCACTCTCACTGCGTGCCGAGTTCGGTGCTCAGGGGGACTGCATCATCTGTGGAGGTTCCCAGCCACGTATGCGGCATGGAGGCAGCCATGTTGATGACACAACCAATGGAAGGTTGATTAGACTGGCAGCTTGGAGCCATTTGCTATTGGAGAGTCATGAAAGCGTAGGGCAGAACCTGGGGGAAGCTTTAAAGTTTCTCGCTGTTCCATGGTTTGGTCTTCTCTGCTGCTGCTGGGGTCCAGAGAGAACTAATTCACTGTACTGGGGCATGATCCAAGTGCCCTGTGTGGAAACCCCTTTCATTTTCTCATCTCAACTGAGGACAGGCTCCTGCCGCATCTCTCTGTCCCAGCGTTACTCAGAAGAGCTCGTGATGCTGACAGGACATCTGCACCTTGCTCTGCTGCAGTGATCCTTTTTTTATTTTCACGGTGTTATGGTTTTTAATAATTGTTTTAAGTTTTGGGGATGGGGTCCCTTGTTCCTTTTTGGGTGGTGGGATCCAGGCTATTTTGGTTTGATTTTCTCATGTCGCATGTTGGGAGGCATGGTCTCGGGTCTAGGGAGGTGGGAGGCTGGTACTTTTTTATACATATATGCCATATTTCCTGTTTTTTCTTTTTAAAACCTAATAAATCTTGTTGTGTTCCCTTTAATGAGCTCTCATCCAAATCGTGGTTAATTAACCCTTTTTGCGGTCTCAGACTGAGACTCCATAAGAAAGGCTACAGATTATATAATGAAAGCAGCAATAATGGGTTGAAACCCTTAAGAAGGAGATCTAGGATTTTAAAAGGAGATCCAGCATTGAGACAACACTAGAAAAGAAATAAAAAGGAAATTTTATGAATTAGATGTGGAAGATAGAAAAGAGAGGCAGGAACGAAACAACTGGGAAGATTATATCTATTTGTGTCAAAGGAGAAAAGGAAGACAGAATTGTTCAAATATCTGACAAAATGGTTTGGAATATAGGAACAATTGTAGGAATGAGTTTAACATGAATTAGACAAGGTAAAAAGGAAATATTTTATATGATGTCTAAAACCCGTTTCATAGACCTTTTTTTTTTTTTTCATACACTCTCACTTACTAAATCAAGACAGAACTAAAAGTGAAAGCTTGGAAACACAGTGATAAGGAGGATTCTCACAATCTTTTCCAGGTGGCTACCAGGAAGGAAATGAAGGTCTCCAGGAAAGCTTGCACTAACAGAATTTCAAATGAAAGACGTGAAGATATATAGAAAGCAGCTTTGAACTTCCACTTTCCGAGCCAAATTTGCCAGCTTTTGGAGGGCCAAACAACATACCTGAGAATAACAATATAGAAGAAGAAGGAGAATTCACAGAGATAGAAATGCACAGATGCTAGATAGAGAATATTAAAGATGGAAAAGAAAAGAGTAATATGATATAATTACTTCAGCTTTGTTCTTTCGTGAGTGCTTCAACACTGTGTGTACCTATCCCAACCACTGCATTACGGTTCTTTTCCTTTACTCAGTGTTGATTTTCTAAAGCAAGTATAAATGAAGCAATATAAATGAAGCATTCAAGTATATAAAAGTAGCCATAAGAGCAGAGTTATAAATCTAAAATCAGACAAAACCATCTAAAGCAACAGAAGGCATAATCTCAATGTTAAACTGAACTTCTATTGGAGGATCACAATGAAAAAGGAAGAATTTGGGAGACTAAAACTGGATGACCTGAGTACCCGGGGGAAAAATATAGTAAAAATATATGATGCGTGTTTGAGAGTACCCAGAATATTCTCTGCTAAACTGCTGTCAAATCTTAAATTTAGAAATAGAAGGAATTTCTTTGGATACATACTTAAAAATAGAGATACATATTACAGACTTAGTATCTGGCAGGCTGCTGATTAACAGCTATGACAGTGCCTTCCTCCCAAAGATAACCTGAGCCAAAGAAATGTAACCTTTTCTCTAAAAGCCAAAGAGAAAGTTAATGAATCTTTCATAGCCTTGGAAATATAAATCTCAAGATATCCTGATCAAATGATATGACTCTTAATTGAGGAAATCTCCCATGTATATGCTTTGTATTCAATCATGAACCCAACACATGAGCAATGACTACTTAATGATGCAAAATCAGTTTCCAGACAACTTTGAACTCTGTGGGGGAATGATACAGATACATCAACATTCCTCCCCAGATGTTTTGGACAAACTCCAGCTTGGCACGTTTTACACATCACTTGCTATCTGATGAATACAATAAACATAAAATGACCACTCTTTACATAAGAACATTAATGGTCAATGTGCAAAATAGTCTTTATGAACAAGGAAAATGTTATCCACGTGAATAATGTTGGTTATAAAAACACACAGAAAAGCATATAAAAACACAAAGAAAAGGCTTTCTATGTAAATGGTCAACTGAAAAACAGGTTGCAGTGACTCCTTTTTCTAGTCCAGTGCCTATTGAGTGAAGCAATCTCATTAAAATTCTTCACAAAAATAATTACATCCAGTTAATTCACACTATTTATTAATATTATTATTATATACAATAGCTGCAACATTTAGCATAATCTTACATTTTATATGGATATAAAACAGAGTTATCGTATTGCTTTATGATTTGCAGTAAAATATTTTACAATAAGTAGAAACATAAAAACTTACAGTAGAAATGACAGAATTAAACCCTAAAAAAAAAAAAAAAAAAAAAGAGTGCCTTTTTCATATTTAGAATTCCTTTTTTCTTTTCATGAGTGACTGCACAGCTACAGGATGACTCATAGTGTGCCTGATACTCAGTTGTAAGTGGTCCTGGAAGCTGTTAGTCATCTGTATGATGCATTTCCTACAGAGATGAAGGTGCCCTCTGGCAAGGACTTTGCACTGACAGAAGCAGAGAAAAACAGTATGCTGTTTCCAATAACACTTCATAAAAATTCTTGATAGAAGTGTGTACGTATAATGATCTATCCATCCCAACTCCACATCCATCCATGATTAAACTTCTTGTGAGAAGTTATGTCTCTGATCAACATCCTGTACTCTCAGGAGAGTGTAGTTTCCTTTTGGCTTTTAACCAAAAATAATAACAAATCTATGAACTGAATGAAAACTATTCTAAGTCAATTGCTCCAAACCCAAAATGGTTATTAATCCCATTTCTCACACAGATTTCAGGAACTCCGTATCCCCTTATTGAACTCTCGGAAAGTCAAAAGGATTTTCCCGTAAATAGTTTCCCATAATTGTTCAGAAAGGTAAGTTGAAATTGCAGACACCTTTCTTGCTGAAGTGAAAAATGTTTCATTTGTCTTGCAAGTCTCACCGGAAATTAAAACGAAAGATCCTGTTTGCTGTGCTTAGAGGTTAGCACAGTGTGTTAAATGTTATATGAGAAAAAAACCTTTCTTATCCAGACAGTGTCACGAGTCTGGTTTATAGGTGAGATGTGACGTCATTTTAGAGGGGACACTAATTTTCAAGATACAAAAGCAAAGAACCACTCTGTCCTCTATGAGCCCCTTTTTTCCCTTTTATCAAATAAACTCATTCTGAATTCTTCAAATGCTGTTGAGTTATGGTTCATTTCTTGACACTTAAAGTCAGTGAGTAAGAAAATTCACTGTTGCTGTATATACTGAGAACACTTTAACTTTGGATGATTCAAAATATTTACTGAAGAAAAAGACCCAAAGCATCCAAGTTGATATAACTTCAGAGGACCCTTGGTCACTTCCAAAGATGGTTTCAAATGGGTAGGCAAAAGAACTACAGCAAGCTCCAGAGTCTTCAATAGATACATATGAAGAAGCATGCTCCTGCTTTAATTTAGAGCACAACTTTGCTGACTAGTACCTAAAAACCAATCTCAAAGCCCAATTTTCACATAGGTGAAATAGTCTAGGCAATCTCTGTCAATGAAGAAATACAGACTCCACTGGAGTGGAGTTGTTCTTTTTTTCCTTCCTTGTTCAGTTACCAAGAAGGGTATTATCAGTCTCTGGCCCAATCAAGATATTAACACAGAGAAACAATGCTTCCTGCTTTACCCTAGCGTTACCTTATGGTTGGTTGATCAGGGCATAGCAGAGAAATGTTCATGCAGCTGCCTATTTCCATTCTGTAGGTCAATAGGAAATTGTGATAGCTGAGGATCTGAGTTACTATATAAGAAGACCTCTGAGTCTTCCAAGTTAATGTCTCTGACCACAGAGTCTTTCATTCTCGCCTTCAACTGGCACAACTTATGACTCTAATGAGAGCAAAATCAATCCAACATCTGTCATTAAGATACCTATGTTCTCCATGATAGTTTTGCCTCCAGAGATTTCTGAATTTACTGAAACATAAATCTTTTAAAACAATGTTGAACAGACATACCTCTCTCCATTTACCACATCTCATGCTATTCTACAGTGTAGCTTTTGTCACATGTGAAACAGTAAAAGGTATATTTCTAGTTGACATCAGATTGCAATCTCTTGGGAGTATGTTTTCAGGAGACAACTGATGAATCATTACTTTTTCTTACTGTTTATGGTCGAAGTACCACAGATACCTGAAGGGACCTTTCCACTGAGATAATTAAATTAATGTCAGTCATTTATAGACTGGACCTGACTTATGAGATTCTAGAAGTCTGAGCTTGCATTTTGAGGAGGACTTGGAAATGGCATAAATATAAATAAAAAGAAAGCTTCCATCAAATAAATAGCATTGTTTCTGATTTCTATATTCTGTTATTATTCCAATAAGTGTTACAGCAGGATTTCTACATTACCAAAACTGGGTTTCAGTTTTTCTTATGAAACTATTTTTTTAAGACGATGTTGCTTCCCAGAATTAAAAGGCTTTTGACAAACATTTTTGGTAGAAAAAATGTTCTGGAAACAATGCAAACAATTCTACACATAATTTTGTAAAATGCTTCCTAAGCCTCAGTCCTCTCTCATATCAGTCACTAATTTTTTATCATCATGGCAGAACTGGTAGAGTTGCACTTTGTCTATGATGCAAAAAGCCTTTTGAAAACTGCTTAAAGTACATGAACCCTACTTTTCTGATCTCAAGATGAAAGGCAGACCCTTATTTCTTAGTAGTGTTATTTCTATTCCTGGCATTCCATCAACCACAGGAATGTGTGGCACACAAAGCAAATAAGTTACAAGCATATCTAAACACCACCTTCTGCCTCCCTTCATTGTTATGAGAATGGATTGTATTATACTGTGCTCCCCTTTGATGAAACAGATTTTGCATTTCATGCCAAAAAGCTTGTTTTGAACAGAAAAATAGAAATAAAAACACTTTTTTTTTTAATAAAAGCAAGATTCTGTATGTTGATGTTGGAAGTTACAGTAAAACAAAAAGCTCTCATATAACAAGTTAGCAGTAGATCCATAGAGGTGGAGAAAAGGGGCTGAACTGCAGGGGACTGAGGCTAGTCTCATCCTGTGAAGCCATACTGAGAGCACTAGGATGAACCTTTGCTGGAAACAACCCCCTCTTAGTACTTCATCTTTTGCGGAATTCTCAGGCACCCCTAACAAAGCTATTATTCTGGGGCACTTTACCTTGAAAGATAACC
>VYZS01077636.1:31823-47518 GCA_013400695.1 Neodrepanis coruscans | reverse complement strand
TTAAAAAAAAAAAGACCTTCTTGATTTACCATATAAACTGTATATCCTGAAAGATGTCTGTTCACTTTGAGTTCTTAGTCCCTAAACCAAAAACATTGCTGATCCAAACATTTACCTTATTATTATACGCTTACAGATATAACTGGCACTTTTTTTAAAAATTCTGCATGTACATTAAAGACTACAATAAAAAGATGCTTAATGGTAGCTTCTGTCTGACATCTTTTTCCTCGAAAGTCATGTGGGCAAAAATTGTTTAAAGCTTTCTTTTGAGTCCAGCAGAAGCAAGATTTTTCCTAATAAAAGCTCATTAGCCTAAGCATTTAATGTATGGAAATAGGGGAATGACAGCTTTTATTCAGCCGTGCATAGACCTTATTTGTGACAGGACAGCTCATTTCTTTGGGTTTGTTGCACAATACCTGTCACACCGTTATAAGTACATGAAAGCCCAACAAAATAGGCTATTAAAATGGCCTAGAAATCTATTAACCATACTTTAATGTTCAAATGGCAGACACCAAATAAATGTAGTGTATCATATGTTTTCCAATAGCAGAATGGTGTACTTAGCAGTTGTTAATAGGCTGTTGGTAGCAAATAGTGTGTTGAAGAATGAGAAAATATAAACTACTTTAGAAGGTAAAAGGGAAGTTGTAATGTGAAAGCAAGTAAGTAAAGCAAATACACCTTCAGTATTCAAAAATATCTTGCAAAGAGCATGATACATTCAGGATTAACAATTTATAATGTCATGACACCAAGACTCTTCATGGGAGAGGTATATAGGCTCACGCTATGATCACACTGTCCCTGGCACTTCTCAGCAGCAGGGCTGTGCTCTGTACCTGGATCTCATATCCATGCTCCTGACATAACACTTAGGATGTGTACCACAGCCACGATACACCCCAGAGTAAGATCCAGGGTCGTCTACTAGAGGATTAGGGCATTTTGGACGGTGTTACCAGGCAATCTCCTGTCATGGCTGTAAATTTGTAGAGAGCCTTACACTGCTAGATATAGAAGTCAGGACCTGTGCACTGAGGTGGGCTCAACATCACTTCTTTTCTGAAGAGCTGCCTTTTCTCAAGGCTAAACAACCCCAGATCCCTCAGCTGCTCCTCGTATGACTTGCTCTCTAGACCCTTAACCCGCTTTGTTGCGCTTCTCTGGACACACCAGCACCTCAATGTTTTTCTTGTCGTGCAGGGCCCAGAACTGGACACAGTACTTGAGGTGCAGCCTCACCAGTGCTGAGTGTAGAGGGAACGAAAGGACTCTCTAGCTGTTCTTCTCCCTCTTCTGTAATATTCCATAAGCTACTCATAGGTAGCTTATTGCATTCTTTTTTTCTCCATTTACAAACACCAGCTAGAAGGAAAAATTCTTTATTCCCCTAAGGAAACAAGATAAAATGTGGCTAAAAGCTACTAGCTAACCATTTTATTGCTCTTTGTTGATTCCTGGTACTATGTTTGTCCATCAGATAATGACTGATATGATCAGGTAACAGTGATGTATTAGATCCAATTCTTTCAGTATGTAATACTACTTGCCATGTCTCCAACAGTCACATCCAATGCAAATTTTATATTGCTCACCAAAACTAAGCTGTCAAGCTGGGTTAACAAACACTGTTTTTGATGAAAGTCTGTTAAGAAGTAGTACTTATATCTTAAGAAATAACAGTTTATCTGTGAGCCAAGGACAGGTGGTTAGTTGAGGCTCAAATGAGCAGTCATGCTGATATATTTTCATGGCACATACTATCAAATTTCATATGTATAAACACCAAATGATTTTCTGAGGCAGAACATAAATCCCTTAGGGAGCTTTACAGTCAGTGACTTAATTTTGCATAAAGAATGTAACAGGTGCAAATATTTGGCATAACACGTCTGAATATTTCTAAAGCTATTTTCAATTCAAAATTATTTTCAATAATTTTGGAAAAGGGTATGAAATGGAATAGTTCTCACAAAACAAGTAGTCTGTTTCCAGAACAAATATTGATACACATGACAGAAATAAAAACACTTTCCTATTACCCTGCAGCATTGTCTATCCCATGTCTCTTCAAAGGGTTTGTTCTCATGGTAAAAAAATAAGCTACAAGGGGGTTTTTTCCATAGCTAGATGTGATCATTGTGAATCCAATGTGAATTTAAACTTTGTGTTTCTCTAGTGCATGGCACTTCTCATGGAAATAAGCTCTATTAATCTAATTAAAGTTACAATAATTTATTTTGCATTTCTTCTACTTGTAATTGTTTTGTAGTTAAACACAAAAAATGCAGAAAATCAGTGTAATTTAAAATGCTTGGCTGAAAAACATGTGTAAGATAGTCCTAGTTCAAGGCTAATAACCCATGTAGTCATCACAACTATTGTAAAAAATTATTTGATTTAGTTTCTAACTCAAATATTGCAGCAGGCCACAAAATCCCATGGAGGTTGTACAGTGTAAGAATAAGTCAATGAAATGGTAGTCCAGCCTGGCAATAATTCTGTCTTAATCAAGTCTGGTCTCATATCATTTGCTGGGGAAATTTACAAATTTGGCACTATGTAAATGCTTTGCTGAAAACTGGCCTCATGCTTAGAAATCTTTGACCATGGTGCTGTTACCATTTTGTACAGAATTCTGAATGGATGTTGAAGGTGGAAAGTGGGACCAGCTCAGACATCAGTTCTTTACTGGTGGATGCCTTGCAGTTTGTGCCTTCAAGCAGCACAGAATAGCTTAGAGATGAATAGGGAACACAGAACTTTTAAGGAAGTCAAAACTGAGCCCAAAGTATCAGATCAGGCCCTTTGCTACTCCCACCCAGATCTATAAAGCACTGAATGAGGTATGATGGGAAGGGAGCTAGTGCCTTGTTGAGAGCTGTGTTGCGTGGTCAGAGCAGTGTACAGCTGATAGACCCCAGGAACTTGTGCTCACCACTGCTCTTTTGCAGCCACACATATTGACCAGTCCCAAGCAGGGACTTGCTATAACATAAAAAGTGGTGCTAGTGTGCTGATTACCCTTCACAGTGAAACGTAGTATCATTTAGCATGTATTTTTCTGTCTCCCATTACATCAGAACCCTTCTGATGTTGTATATAATTATAAAAATGTCCTTCTGACTTCTTGTTGCTGAAAATACATGGGCTGTTTTGTTTTGAAAAAAACAACATGTTCTCTCCCTCTTGTTTGTCTATTTTTGGCAGGTTCTGCCATGAAAACTGTGGTGATTACTACAGCTGAACCACCAAGTAAGACTTAAGATTACACCCTCTGCCCTGGAACTTTAAAGATATTGAGCTTTTAGCTTTCCTCCCAAGACTAAAACTGTATCTCTTTATGTAGTATTCCTAAGCAGAAGATGGAACGGGGTACTTATTTGTAACTGGTGCTCTCTAAGATCTTACTAGCTATATCCACAGAGTAAACTATCCCTGCAGAAGGAGATACTCAGTGGCAGAAGGGGAATAGGCACTGAAATACACCATGCAAAAGCCTGAGTAATGGGTAAAAAATGGGAGTGTAACCTTATGACCATATTTAGTTTCCACATGTGAATCTTGGCTGGCTGAATCCTACCCTGAATGCCAGTGAAGCCTGAGAAGCTGGAAATCTTTTGCTCTGTGCATACAAGCAGAGTCATGACTCATGCAGAAGAGAAACAGTTTTATTTTGCAAGAGGAACATTTTTCATAATTGGCCAGGGAGACACCCGAAAATAGCTTTGCTTTCCGAGTGGTTCTGTCAATTCACAGCAACACTGTGGATGTATGAAAACCAAGAAAAGCATTTATCACTCCAGGAATTTGCTATTAAGAACTAGAAATTTCTGTTTAAAGACAGACAGCCAAAATCACTGTAAGTCAAAATCACTTAGTCAACTCCTTAAAGGCAATGAATTAAAATGAGAGTAACTCAGATTGTTCAAAAAATTTCAAATGTCAGTCAAAGAAATGACATTAAGGACCAAATACTATTAATGCAAGATATTTAAAATGCTGTGCAATTTCATCTCTTTGAGTAGGGAGCTCAGTCTACAATTGCATTTGCACTGGGCTTTATTTCCGATGCAGTACATTTTCGGCATCAAAACTCAGGAAGCATTAAGTTTCTGTGGAAGACAGAGCTCTCTCAATCACAGAAGGATCATGCTTCTTGGAAAGAAGGGACACTTCCGAGAATCCCAGATTATTGGAGTTTGTTTCCACCAAAGCTGTTGGAATTTTCTGAGTTACTTCAATGGAAACTAAAGTAAGCCAACAAAAATCCCATCCCATAGAGAGAGAACATCATTAGAAGGTGTTAGCAATCAGACCAAAGCAAACGGGACTGATTTTAATGCTTGCTGATTTGCTCAAATGACCCCCTTCTTCTTATATTTATGAATGACACTGACCTAAACCAGCTGAAAGTTAGGCTCTCGTCTGCCAAACTGAGCTTCCCAAGCCTAGCGCGTCTCTCATCGTGGTCCCCTCGCTGCCATCCCGCTTTCCCTACGGCCCCACACTTCGCCCCGTAAGGAGCCGCAGAAGCCGCCCGGGCAGCAAGGCAAAGCCTCTCTGACAATGCCCCTTCGTTTTTTCCTTAAATCCATGGCAACGCAGTGTTTTATTTTTGTGCTTAACGAGGGGGAATTTCCACTCCCTTCAGGAGCGCCCGGGAGCCAAGGTGCCTCTGCCGAGCCGAGGCTGCCACCTCCCGGCGCTCCCCCGCCCGCTCCGCAGCACGGCCGGGAGTCGCTCCTTGGGACCTCAGACAGGAAATTCATGTGGTCCTGCTTAAGCCCTTCCTTTATTTATCAAAACACGCCACTGTACCTCTAGGACCAAGGCTCTACTATACTCCCTCGAGCTCACAGGGAGGGGTTAAGGATGCATTTAAAATTATCCATCACTTTACAGTATGTGATAAAAAATGCTTCAGTGGCTACAGGCAATATCCTAATGTGAGAAATCAATTGTAAATATGAGAAATCAAAATAAACCGACTGTAACATACCAGCTCCAGAAGACAGCTTGGTAAAAGCACATTACTTCCATTTACACTTCACCTGATTAAAAAAAAAAATGTTGTTGACCATTTTGTGGGTGAAAACGTACCCTCTAGTTTTATTTTAACAGAACTATTTCAAAAAGTCATCTGTTACTGCAATTTTGGAAGGAAAAGCAATTGAATATAAACCCACCAAAAGAAAGACATGGATGTGAGTCCAGATGAGAGCTACAAAGATGATCAGAGGGCTGGAGCACCTCTTCTATGAAGACAGGCCAAGAATCTTGGAGTTGTTCTGCCTAGAGAAGAGAGGGGTTCACAGAAACCTTAAAGTAGCCATCCAGTATGTATAGGGGGCCTCCAGGAGAGCTGGAGAGGGACTTTTTACAAGGGCAGGCAGTGATAAGAAAAGGGGAGATGGCTTTAAACAGAAAGACTGTGGGTTTAGATCAGATATTTGGAAGAAGTCCTTTACTGGGAGGGTAGGAGGATTCCCTATTCTTGCAAGTGCTAGTTGGATGTGGCTTTGAGTAAACTGATCTAGTGAAAGTTGTCCCTGCCCATCAAAGGTGAGTTGGAATTAGATGATCTTTAAAGTCCCCTTCTAAACCAAAACATTCTGTGATTCTATGATAAAGCTCCCCTGGGGACATAAAAAATTAATCCAGCAAAGCAAACTATGGATCGACTAGAATCAGTACTAGGCTTTCCACACCAGGAAAGTGCAGTCAAAAAGAGAACAGGGAAGGGACAAAATTAGACAAGCAGATCTCCTACATCTTAATCATGGACATCAGAAAGATAAAGCCAGAGCAAGATCGAAAAGAGTTTTTTGGGGTTTTTTTTTGTTGTGGATTTTTTTTTTCCTTTTTCCCTACCTGTCCTCCTTTGAAATTTTGGTTGTATTTGAGCAGAGCTAGAGACTCTAGAGATGCCAGGTAGTGCTGTAGTAATGTCAATGCATCAGGTGAACCCTTTAATCCTATGCTTATCAGCCTGTAGGGGGTTGACCCTGGCTGAGTGCTAGGTACCTCCCAAACCCTCTCTATCACTCCCCTCTTCTGGGACAGGGGAGAGAAAATACAACAAAAGGCTCATGGGTCGGGATAAGGACAGGAGGAGATCATTACCATCACGAGCAAAAGAGACTCAGCCTGGGGAGAATAATTGAATTTATTACCAGTCAAATCAGAGCAGGAATATGAGAAATAAAACTAAATTGCAAAACACCTTCCTCCCACATCTTCCTATTCTCAAGCACAACTTTATTCCTGAATTCGCTGCCTCCTACCCTCAAGCAGGACAGGCAGAGGGAGAATGGGGGCTGTGGTCAATTCATCACACATTTTCCCTGTCACTCCTTCCTCTTCTGATGGGAGGACTCCCCACACTCTTCCCCTGTTCCAGCATGGGCTCCTCTCTCCAGGGAGCCGAGGTCCTGCCAGGAGCCTGCTGTAGCACAGGATTTTCATGGGTTCTGTGGAGTAGATAAAATATATTCTCCAAGGGAGATGATTGTTCTACCTGTAACTGCTATTTTTTTGCAAGAATATGAGATCCTTTAAGGAAATAAAAGTATTCTGAGATACCCAGTCCTCTGCATCAGAAGCAGTGGTGCTGGCAGTGGGTAAGCTTAGGCACTCCCATGTTTGCTTGAGTTTTAGAGGAATAACAGGCAGGATAACACTGAGCTTGAGTAGTTGCTGGTTAACATCTGGCTGTTTCTTTCTTCTTCCAATATCACAAAAGGCCCTAGGCCTCAACTCACCAGCTGGGTTCAATCAAGCAGGCAAATCCTCTGTTTTCAGAGCCACACTAGGCACCAGGAGCAGATTGGTGACTCTGGCACAACATCTATTAATAAATAAAAGCATCAGGCTTTGCATTTGAATAGGCCCTTTTCTTTGGCAGATCTCAAAGTAATTTCTAAAGAAGGGCAAGCATTATTATTTACATTATGGAGCTACGTTATATGACAAGCTCTCAGTTGGGGACTGGGAAAGATCTTGGCTCTCCAATATGCAACAGCTGCTCCCCTTGGTTAAATGCCACACAGCAGCAGCCCTGAAAGTTGTCAGGTCCTGGCCAAGCACACAAAGACCCTCAACCAGATGAGCAAGGGCAAGTACTGGTAAGCTGGTCACATTACCCAGTCAATACTTGAGGTAAGTAAAGCTTCACTGAAGTCTTGTTCAGAATCCCAAACAATCAGTGCTAGTTTTTAACATGACTTACCTTTTATTCAGGTTTTTTTCCCTCCCCATACTCAGTTTTGAAATAGTCCTCACTTTTCCTTAGGCAGGGATCCAAATTGACCTGCGGCAGGGAAGACATACACTTTTTTATTTCAAAATGCTCCAATAGGGAAAGTTTTAAACCTGTATCCAGGTTTAAACAGTTTAAACTGTATTGTGAGTTTGCTACAGGCTTTTGAGTATTTCTACAATGCTGGAAAATACGGTTTCCTTGCAGGTAGCCTGCTTCACTTGCATGCTTCCTATATAAACACCATCTATACACATCATAGCTCATGTTTTAGCTATAGGTCATATTATATGTTAAATGAAGGACTTATCACAGCCATTTCTGATTCTTAGTCAAGATGTCAAGCCAGCATCTCTCCATTTGCAAAATAAATATAAAGTGTATTTCTAGTTAATAGTTCATTAAGTTACTTTGAGACATACACATTAACTTGGTCTTCTAGCTAGTGAGCCAGAGCAATATAAACTGTGATTTGCAAACAAGAGTGCAGGGTAATATGCACCTTTACATGAGCCATTCTGTGCATTCATTAGCAAAGAGAAGAGCTGCTTCCCAGTACAGGAGTGGTTCAGAAGTTACACATGCACAACACAAACAGATACACACAATGAAAACAGGCTCCTGCTGTTGGATACTGGCATTCGTTATCATCTGACAGCTGCTCTGAACCAGATGGGAAACAGCTATTCCAGTTCTGCTGTAAGCCACATCCCAACACCAGCATCACTGCAGAGTCCCAGGCTGACATCTCAACCAAAACGCAGCAGGGCACGTAAGCAAAGAAGCCAAATCCTCCCTTCCCAGTGCCAATTGCATCCCTCCAGGAAAGAACTGAGGCATATTTCATGTGGAGAGCAGAGAAGCAGAGAGCAGTAGGCTTTTAGATGCTGCACTTGGAAAGATATGATCACATTTGTTCTGTACACAGGTCCGGTCTCGGTCCAGTGTTGACAATCTGGCAGTGACTGAAAGCTGTCAAGTTCACTCAGATATGATAAACAGAAGAAAAGAAAAAAAAAGAAGTAACAAGTCATCACCAGAAGCAGCAGTTCTCAACCCATGAGTCAAGACCTCTTAGTGAGGCATGACAGCATTAAAGATATAGAAGACAGAGCAGAGGTACTACTGAGACTGAAGAACAGAAGAGAGAGAATCATTAGGTTATGTTTCTTCACTTCCTCTTACATTCTCAGGTCCAAATCTAAGAGAAAAAGAATACACTGCTTGGTGATAAGGAAATACAGTGCTATAGATCTCTGAAGGCAGGGACATGGAGGAGTCATGAGTCTTGGGATGATGGAGGAGAGGAGGAAAAAAGAGCGTAATGAAAAGCTGTAGCTATGAGATGTGCCTAAAACAGATCAGGCATTACTACCCTGAAAAAGAAGTATTAATCTGAAGCATTTCCATACTTAGAATAGTAAAATCAGCAAAATCCAAAACATTCTTATTAAGACATAGAGTTGAATTCAGCTCCACCTGAAGTCCAGTGAGATTCTAAAAAATGTAAAAAAAAAATCTCAGCAATTAAAATTAAGCATTGGCAGGTATTTTCCCTCAAATTGTATCATCCTGGGGCCCCACTCAAAGATAAGCTGTCAATTGATCATGCATTGGAAATCCCACTCAGAGAGGTTTAGAACATAGGAGTCCACTTCTGTATATTTTTATATATATCAGCAACTGGAAACTCATAAAAAACCTTCCTGTTTTACAAAAAAGTGTACTTCCCTAGATCCATCAAGTTACTGATAGTTTCAAGAGTATCAAAGCTAAAAAAGAGAAAGCTCATATCGTTCCCTTTTGATCAAATTTGAGTATCCTATTAGACTTCCAAGACACTTCTACATTCCAGTTCCACTGCATACCAAACATCTTGTGGCTCTGTTAAGTCCAAATATGTGTCTGTTTTATGTTTTAATAACTACAAAACACACCACAAATACTCTGTGAGAAATCATAAAAAATTAGGTATTAATTGTTCATTGCCTGGATCCTACTGTTTTTACTCAGCATCTTCAGACTCCCTTGGGGATAGCTGCTTCAAATTCCATGTCAGGCTCTCCAGTGCTGCAGCACTGATGTCCTGTTTGTTTGACCAGCAGTTCCAGTGCAATGCAAACATTAGCTGTTGGCCTTGCCCTGTACTAAAAATCAGATGATTTCTTCTTTTGCAAGATAATTGTCATTTACCTGTGAGATGAGGCTCAAGATGGTAAATTCAAGGGGATTATCTTTCATTAGTTTTGGGGTTAGTCTTGTATCCACAGTTCCTTTGTTAAAACTTCTCTCCAAGATCTCTATTATTAAATGCCTGTGCTGTTTAAAGCTCACATATTCTAGTTCACTCCCTTTAATGCCTTTCATTGAGTGTGTGCCATTTCTAGACTTGAAAAACCTGTTTGCAAGAAAAACTGTGGTCATGAAACATATAAAGAGAAAAACTGCTGCATTCAGTTCTGTTATTTTTGCTTTTCTGGAGTCTGAGAACTCATCAGATAAAGGTGTGAGTAAATCTGTCCTCCTACATAAGCAATGCAAAACCCAGCAAGTTTCAATGGGCTGCNGCTCTCTCCCTGCACTGTGAGTCTGTCTCACTTCTTATCTCGGCCCTGCCGGGGCCCTGACGGCAACACAATCACCTGTCTCTAGACAGTGGTCCTCTCATTGCTTTAGTAAGGTGAAATGTCTACACAGAGGAAGCCTATATACCTGTATTTTTTTTCACTGACTACAGAAAAAGCCACAATGGCAAGCTTGGAATAATCTGACTTTACAATGGTCAGCAACAGGTGAGATGGATCCCATCCAGTGGATCCAGAGGTATTCTTTTAGTACATTGGGAGCATAATATTGCTCCCAATATGAGTAAATAACATAGTCAGATAAAGTACATTTTTTTTATTCTTCCATAATGGTGAAATATCATCTTGAAATAATTTCTGAAAGTGGAAAACTAAAATAAATGTTCTCCACTGGGAAGCAATGCTACCTTCCTTACCTAATATATGATTAAATCAGCAGGGTGCTGAGAAGTATTATCACGTAGACAGAAACGTGCTGCATGCAGAAGAAAAAACCACAGCATTGCCTCATCTTTGTGTAACACAGACAGGAACATGCTGTACATATATGAAGAGATGAATATATTATGCTGCTTGTATGCACACAGAGACACACACCTTGTCTGTACAAGGATGAATGGTATTACCTTCAATATGCAAACAACTATACACAAAGTTAACATGCAGCCCAGATAGGAGTGAACAATTAATATAAATGGCCCGAATGTATAACCCTACACACAGAAGGCACATAGATAAATAATAATCTGTAATAATTTTAAATGCTAATAAGTAAAAAAACAACTGTCCTCAGACACAGAAAACAGACAGTGAAATTTTTTATGTCCTGGTGACCAGTGTGGCGACAGTTTGGGTCCCAGTAGGAGGAATTATAAAGAAGAAATCAACAAATGACATAGGAAAACGCACTTGTTGAAAGGATCACTTTGATGCATATTAGGAAAAATGAGACATGACAGCCGTGCACTGACTGAAAACCTTGGAAGACTTCTTCTGCCTCAGAAGCCCTAAGAACAAAAAGGGTGGTGGAATGGCAGCCCTGGCAGGGCAGAGGCACAGAGCAACCTTCCCCAGACCACAGCCAGGTCACAGGGCTTGTGACAGGCAGGAAAATTATTGCTTACACCTCTGGAATTGTCAGATACACTGACTAGGGATGTCAGGTAGAAAAAAAAAATCGAAAAATCATTAGCTGTGATACTACATCCACAGCTTTTGGGGCAGGTGCAGGTGTTTGACTCCTCTCTGCTGGAGGAAGCTCTGCTCTTGCAGCACTGGGAGAGAAGGAGCAGGGCCGATAAAATCAGGAGTGCTAAAATTGGAAAAGAAAGCTGCGCTCAACAAGCTCTGTTGACAATTTACTTTCTTCTGGAAAATACAAACATGCTGTGAGGAACAGACTGCAGACAAGCTGTGCTCTCAAGAAAGATGCTCATCCTGGGGCAATACTGCTGCAGTGAATGCAATGGGGTCCCTGAGAAGAGGTCCCCAAAGCTGCAGGACAAGACCACATTGTTCTGAGGAGTGACCACAATAATCTGAATTTGTTCAAAATTATAGTATTAAAAAGTTAGATATGGAGAAAGAGCCCATGTTAATTAAACCATTTGAAGTAGCACTGGCACAAGTGGCCCAGAGAGGTAGTAGATGTCTCATCCTGGGAAACTTTCAAGGTCATGTTGAACCTGGAGGTGTCTTTGCTCAGAGTTAGACCAGATGGCCCAATGCAAGTTATACTATGATTCTATATGGAAAAACAACTGCATCCCACAAAATAACCATGGATGGGATTTCTAGGCTATGAACAAAGAAAACTTAAAGAGATTTTTCACAGAAAAGTGACAGATGTTTGTGGACAAAAAAGCAATAGAGAAGTAATACTTTCCATATCAATAATAAAGGACTTTTACTTGGTGTTTTTACCTGAGCAGATCAATAAAGGTTACAAATGTTATGGATAAAGGAATATATTCGCTGTTCAAAATGCCAAGAGTTTAGGCAGAAAGCCAGGTTTAATAAAAATGAAATAAAAGCTATGGTTTGACTAAATCATTCTTTTGGATTTCTAGACAATGCTATAAAGTGTTAGTGGCTATAGTAAAGAGCACTTTGAGGGCATGATTCATGGCTATTTTACTTCAGTTGTGCACTGGGTGAACACCTCTGGACTCAGTAAGCACCATAGTGAAACAGACATTAAAGATGTCAAGAGAAAGAAAACACAGAATAGAATGATATTTATCACTAATCTGGTTCATATCGTGGGACACTGATCTTGAAGTCATGATGAAGGATATTTGTGTCAGGCACACAGCTACAAGCCTTGAGCTCTGATTATGATTTTTGTTTTCCTTGTTGTTCTTCCCAGGTCCTCAAGTCTTATGATTAAATAACAACTATTGGTTTTGTAGTGTTGTTATTTTTTTAAAAGGAGCTCTCTCGCCCTCATAGGGCTGCTGGAAAAATCTGAATAATGAAGTTCAGAAGTGCAAGAGACAAATAAAAAGGAACTATGTTTCTACTGTCACAGTTTTCAAAGGCTTCTGATTTTGAGCCTCTGTAGTCCTGGAAGGTCTTGATACATTATTTTGTAGAGCCTGGAGCACTCACTGATTTGCATATATGTGGTCCAAATTTAATATTTCAGAGTTAGATATCACTTGTTAGACTCTGAAACAGTTAAAGTTAAGGGAGAATGACCTAAATAAAGGCAGCAGAGTCAACATGGAAAATAACAAGACAAACCAGTAACACAGATCTACCTTGAAAATTTAAAACTTCACTTTGCCGAATTTATTGCTGAGGCCATTAGCTGCTGTGCCCAACTACAAAAACTAATGAGACCATTAAGGGGAAAACTAAGGGAAGGCAGAGACAACTTGACTTCTTTAATAACTTACTGCTTGTTAAATTGTTAGCATTACCAATTAGTACACATTTACTGGATTTAGGTAACCTCGCTGTCTGGACTTTGGAGGTATTAATACAAGGTAATGGAGAGATCTGCTGGTTAATACAGCAGAGAGCTCAATCTGCTGGGGAAAAACAGTGACAGGTTCTCTTGGTAAAAACTGTACTAAAGGCCATGATTCTCATGTTGAAAGAAATCATAGGAAACATTTAGCTAAATAAATTCAGATCAGTGAGCTGTGAACAGACAGTTTTGGAAGTTGTTTGCTGTTAAATGTAAAACACATTTGAAAAATAGTTGTCATCAGCACTGATTTATGATGCAGCCTACAGCTTGTGACCAGCCCTTTTGGTCATATTGTCCTCATCTTCCCAAGGTATAAGATACTCTGCAATATCCTGAAGCAGTTCAATATAAATTGTAAAAGCTGTAAGAGTTAAGTGATGTCTGTAAGCAGTCTGCTTGGGACACCAGCAGTCTGCAGCCCTGAAGACTGGATGGAGATTCTGCAGGTGTTTCAAGAGCCTGATGATTTTACAAAGATTTGCAAAATAGATGGCACAGAGGGAAAATGCTTTTTATTTTATCCATTTAACTCAGTTACACAACCAGAGCTCTGTTCAGTGCAAACACTGTACACTCAGCACACAGGTGTGTGTGAAAGCATCAGTATTCTCACATGGGGCTAGATGTCAGTTTTAATGTCTTCCTATATATTTTTTCAGATGAATTTTAAAGCCAATCTTCAGCCCAAATCTATGTCTATAAGCTTCAGATGAGAATTATTTTAGACTCGCTGATGGCAAAAACTGATATAGAAAGAAGTTCTGTGCTGAGTTTGCTCTTTTGTTAATTAGTTAGTAGTAGGGTTTGAAAATGTTACAGTGGAGGTTTCAAATATCAGGTATGTAATGACTCTTTTCAAGTAAGGAAAAATGGGGGCTTATGCTACAAAGATATAATTACCACAGAAGAACTTAACACAATATATGGATGTTGAAGAGGGAAGGAGTGGGCATACCTGTGCTAAACCTCTGCTAGCACAGCCAGGTGTGCCTGCTGGTTCAGTCTGCAGTTCAGATGGCTGCTCACCAGTATAACCAGCAGTGTACGATAGTGGTGGGTGATGCTGGCAGCTGCACAGTTCTGTGCTCCTCCACACAGCTAAACCGACTGGTGCTATTCTGGTTGTTAAAAGAGTACAATGTGTTGAATAAAAGCCAAATCTTGCTGGAACAGAGTCCTAAATTCTTGTCTCAATGACGTAAAGGAGTTATTAGTATCGTCTATGGTGTATCAGGAGAATAGCAATTAAGTGGCCAGGCTCTGGCAGACACTCAGAAGACATCCTCTCCAGATCTTCTGTACACTGAGCTTTTTAGTTTTGGTCCTTTAAGCTGCAAAGATGAGACATGACAGGAGTGGCTGTCACTTTCGGTTGACAGCGCTTTGCCAGGTCAGCAGCTTCCAGCTCACTGGGGAGCGCTCAGTCTCCGTAGGTGCCATGGGCAAAGTCAAGACCCTTCACTGTCTCATTGCATCTCTTCAGTAGATTGGGGTTCAGCTGCTCTGATGGAGATTTTCCTGCATATGGATCACTGTCTGCATACTCTTTGGGGTGCTTCCACCTCTTGATGCCAGTGGGAACTGTGGACCTCCTGTAGCCAAACAGAGTATGTTTCATTGCAATTGTGCCATGGCTGTGTTACAAGGATCAACAACATGATTACAGTTTTGGTTACAGGCACATCTTACTTTTAACTTCTGATAAACATAATCCAGTGTTGTTTTGCTGGATACAATTTTGCTGTTAATACAATTGGCAGACTTTCAAAAAGTGTTTGTCAAAATGGAAATCTTGCAAGAAATGCATCTTTCCATGTTCATAAGACTTGCAAAAGAACATCTTGTTTCTGTATTTCATCAAAGGTCAAATATACAGAAAATGATCCATATAGATGGGAAAAGCCTTATGTACTTTGGAGACAACAGAAGAAGTTTCAAAAGAAAGGCCCACTCTGTGAGTTACTTACCAGCTTTGTCCCTGTATAGCTGACTGGGAAGGAGTGGGTTGTTTGATCTTTAATATTCTGTAAGCTTGTAGGTGTCCCTTATGTTCAGTTACCTTCTTATTGTCATTGTAGTAGAAATTCACAGCCTTCAGTCTCTCTAGGAAAAAAGGTGTTTTTATGCCAGCTCTGACCCATAGCATTCAGGAAGTCAATAGCAAAGCAGGACCTCAATACTTTTCATAAAACAGCAAAATTTATGTTAGTTATTACCTTCAGAACCCTTAAAAGCTATTTCATGTTAACAGGTAACAGATTTGTACATTTAGTTAGATAAACTATAGTTTTTCAGCACTGCTTCACATGACTGGCAAATTCTTCAGGGTAGCAGTTTATCTGCTCACTTGCAGGGGATATCATGCATCTGAAATTAAAACTTTTTTTTGTCTCTTAAGTATCTATACCTTGTTTATACCTTGCACGGTAGCTCTGTAAATCTAGGCCTGTTTACCTTTCTAAAGAGACAATATTGTTTTTTAACCAGCAATTAATGAAGTATTACATATAAAGAGGAGCCTTGGAGCATCTAAATCAGATGCTTTTGTTTGCAGGCTGTCTTTCCTAGGCACCCTGCCTGGAGGACAGTACCATGTACCCAGGCTGAGCTTTCTTCCGGCACTGCTGCATGCATTATCTGCAACCAAAAAAGACTCCTCAAAAAAGCTTTTTTAAGAAGGGTGGTTCAAAATAAAATAACCTCACAAACCACCAATGGGATTCAGTCCTCCAACTGGTATTTGTCGTGGTTTTACCACTAAAAAGCATGGTACTGACAAGAGATGTCTGAGAGAAGCCACACACACCCAAAAAGAAAACACACAAGTAACACAGTTTATTTCACACACACAGAAAACCGACAA
>VYZS01077636.1:0-17586 GCA_013400695.1 Neodrepanis coruscans | reverse complement strand
AAAAAAAAAAAAAAAAAAAAAAAAAAAAAAAGGCCGGAAACACATCGGAAATGGGAGATCAGATTTCCATCCCACCAGACAGTGGAAGGATCTCAGTGTTCACTCACCCACTCACCCCCCAGACTGCCAAGCTACCAAACAAAAAGTGAAAGAAAGACCTCCAGATTGGTCAAAAGAAATGAGATGTTGGGACCCCAGCTCTTAACTTCATCAAATATTCTTAGCTTCCAGCCTATAGGGTTGGAAGTACCCTGGATATGGTGCCTTCCTATCTTCTAGCTTTCAAAGCTGCAAGGTTGAGCTCATATGTGATCCAATATTTAGAAATGTAGAAGTGCATACGCTTTTGTAAAAAAATAAAAACCTTGATTCTAAGTGCAAATATTTGTACTTCTGCTTCTAAGCACTATGGTATTTGACACTATTCAAATTAAAGCCCCAAATGTTAATCTGAGGCTCTAGTAGCAGCACTATAAATACAAGCTTTCTTCTTTGCTTGCCCAGTGACCTTAACCATTCTCTCTAGAAACAAAAATTTTTCTCAAGGATGCCTCCATGATTTCTGGCTCATTGAATAAGTATTGCTGTGATAAATCCAGTAGGAACTCGCTTGTCACATGTAAAAAGACTGACTATTTCTCTTTCTTGTTTAGCCATATGTCATTACAGAGTAAGGAGGGAAGGAATTTGGTCGGTTTTTTTCCTATTTTGTTCATTGGACTTTAGTATGACAAAATCCATAATCGTTAATTATACTGGGTTTTGTTATTCATGCTGGTATTTTCAAACTTGAAAAGTTAGGTTAATTGAATTAATCTTCCTAAGAGAAGATTCAAATAATTTAACAATAGACTAGCAGTCAGAAGAATATAGGAAAGGTTATACCATGTCAGATGGATAGGTCCTTCCAGACCAAGACTCTATCTGACAACAATCAATAGATTTACATTTTAATAAAGCTGGTAGTAGAGAAAAAAGTAAAGGTACATTTTAAAATAGGCTACGGATAGGCAGAGAAATCATCTTGACTGGAATCAACGGAAATATGTCATGGTATTGATTTATCCATTTTCAAGCTGACTGCCAGCTTTGGAATGTAAACCCCAAGTACTCTACCATTTTCCTTCATACTGTTGAGCATGTATACTCTTCCATTTGATTTCATTTCAGCACTTGGGGTGATGTTAATCCCATAAATAGTAAAATCTACAGCAGTAGAATTTGCATTTTAATTTCTGTTTGAAATCAAGCTAATACCTCTTGGATATGATGCTCATTCTAAAAAAAAAAAAATACTGCCATTCATGTGCATTGTAGGTAAAAATTATGGTAGAATAAGTCAAAACATCTCAAAGAAGTGAGTAAACTGACTTCTGCCTCCCCTATACACACAGATGCACCAAGAGTGTGTAATATCCCTAACTATTCTCAAAAAGTAGGAAAGCAGTAAGTGTGTACGGCTTGTGATTCAGTCCTGAGTGCATTGCAAAAGTTCAAAGGAGAAGGCAGGAAGCCTGGCATCCCAGGTTGGGACAGTCTGCAAAGTGTCTGCAGAGTACTCACTAGATCTCTGCCAAATCCTGTGCCAGAAGTCTCTGGAGGATTATCTGAAATCTGTCTCCTTGAGATGATACGATTGATTATTGTCTTACCTTTTCTCTTGAGAATGGTTCAAAGTAAAGCCATACAAGCCAAAACAGAGGATTGTGTTATAGTGGATATGATCCCAGGGAAGTGGTGGAGTCACTGTTCCTAGGTACATTTAAAAGAGTAGTAGTGGTACTTAGGCATGTGGTACAGTGGTGGACTTGGTAGTGCTGTGTTAAGTGTTGGACTCAATGATCTTAAAAGTCTTTTCCAACCTAAATGAATCTATGATTCTACGGCACAGAAATGGTTTTACTGTAACAATACAAAACTGAAATAAGCTGTCCACCTAAAACTGCTACATGCATGCGATCAAGATTAAAAAAATATCCTGAACAAGAAGATTTGAATTCTGATTGTCTTGGGGATTCTATAATCCTAGGATTTGCCTACACTACACTCGCCATGAGTGTTTCCAGTCCTGAGAGACATTTGCAGGCTAGTTTTAGCTTAGTTATCCTGAGTACTGACAACAACAGAGCTAAGGAAGCACAGATTATAAAAGGTCAAAATACTTAATGTTCCCGGCAATTTTACAGTTCATAATGAAGTTCATTACAAGAAAGGCAGTTCCTTTTTGCCAAGACCACTGATAACTTGTGTGGTGGAAAACATGAAGAGATCCAGCCCTGAGTATGACCATTCATCAACTGCTGTCTTCTGAAACCATTTCAAGTCTTAGCCAGTTTCCAGTGAACATGTTCAGATGACAGAAACACTGTCTACCCTGTACTTTCTCACATCTCCCTTAAGCAGTTCAATAAGAGCCATCCTTTTCTCTGAGAAATTCCTGTCAGACCACTCCAGTTTATTGGTGCAACAGTGTTAGGGAAAATGTAATTATCTTGTTCATAAGAAGAGAAAAATTCATACTTACAGTGACATTGCTTCATGGAGTAAAATTTCAAATAACCCCTCCCTGAATCAAGATTATAAATAACTCAGATTCCTAAACTTATGACTGCCTGAAATAATCCATGCTCACCTCTCACTTTTCTTGAAGTAAAAAGAAAAACGCTTCTATAAAAAATCAAAACAGGAAAAAGTTGTATCCATGAACTTTACTACATTGCTACAGCTGAAACTTAATCAGAATTTCAGCTGTACAAAAACTCAACAAATAATAATGCCAGGGTTAGATTATGTATCTATGTAACATAATAGGTTCTCTAGTCCTCACATGCAGTGACAGATTAGTTAAGCAGCCATCAAGTGAAATCAACTCCCATCATTGGGGGAAAAAAAGGTTTATGTATGCATGTGTGTGTTAGTATAAACATAATTTCAAATCAAGTAAAACTGATAAATTGATGTGCTGATGACAATCACCCTAGTCCTATGCTGTGGTTTACAACACCCTCTGCGAAACTTTTTATCTATGTAAAGGCCTCTTGGTGCTGTTTTAACTGTTTCAGAGGGAAAAAAAAAAAAAAGAAGAAAGTTTCTTTTTAAACTGGGATGTCTTTCTTGTGTTAAAGAAAAGATTGGATTCAGTGGTAAATATAATAGTGGTTCTTCACGATCGTACCTTGAAAAAGAAGACCTGCAGATAGTTCTGCCTGATTGTATAGATCAGTTACAACCCATACTGCACAATTTTATTCTGTATTTGTTTTTCTGTGTTGGAGCACAAGTTATAATGTATCATGGGAGGTGTCAGTTAAAAATACAAAATTATTACCTGGAATTTCTTTCTAAAACAGAATGTCAAAATGGCAACATCAAATTTGAGATAACTATAATCACTCCTTTTCTTATACATTCTTTCAAGAAATTTAAGTCAACTAATATTCATCTTAAGGTATTCATCTTAATAGGATTTGCATCATCCTTGTAGAAAGCAATACTCCTTTTTGAAAATCAGAAAAGTTGACTTGCAGGAAAGTATATTTTCCTCCAGAAAATATTTATTTCTATATGAACATGTAAGTTACAAAAGTTGCCAATTTGTTCCTCAAAACTTACTTTTTAAAGATTCTATTTATTCTAATTAACAAACCTTCCTTTCTAAAAGTAAACAATTCAATGCATAACAAAAACCATGTAGCTGATTTTGTGATGCAAAATGATGAAATCTTTTTTCTAATGCATTTCCAAAATTATTTCCAAGTCTGATTTCTCAAAAATACGTTTTAAAGCCCAAATAATTTTATTTGTTATCAAAATTGTTGTTCTGCAACAAACTATTTTTATGAATGTCTAATCATATAAGTCCTCCCTTCTTTAATAAGAAACATTGTACCTCTTCAAATAGTTGATTACAGTTGTAATATTCAAAATATTCTTACAGTTACTGCAGTCTGGTTTGACTTTCAGTTTTGTCTGCAGTGTTTTATTTCTTTTCTTAGTTTCTTTCTATATTTTTGCCCGTTAAGGTTCTTTCTGGAATTTATGTTATCATCTTGCCTCCAAACAGATTTCTATAGTACTCTTCCACTATTTGAAGCATTGTGGTAGCCCCACATAGACTATTTCACGTATAGGATCACCTCACCTTCCAGTACAGCCACACAGCCTCTAAGCCCCCTGGACCAAAGCTGCTCCTTGAGAAGTAAGGGGCACCCCCAGGGAAAGGTAATGAAGGCAAAAAGGTGGACCCTTCTGAGGATGCTGTTACTGGCATCTCACTTCATCCACCTCCGAACTTAGCCACACCAGAGCACAGGTCCATGCATGCATTCACAGAGCTGCTGGGAAGTAAATACATGCCAGTTCTGAAAAATTCCAAGGGAAAGCTGAAGCTGCAAGACAGCAAAGCCATGAATGATGTTTTATATCTGCTCTCTGAGGCTTATTGCTGACTTATCTTTTAAATTAACGCCTTTCTGGAATGTACCTTTCTTAAGTTTTTGAATAATGACCATCATTCCACTTCTAGACTTTGCAGATAGAGTGAGAAGGACAGTTACAAGCTGATTCCAGCTGCCTGGAGGAAACTAATTGGATTGGCTAGGTTATATGTCAGGTTTTCCCTTAGGTTCCTCATTTGCTGTTCCCTTTAGAAGTTTGTTTTCCATATGAGAATCACTCCACAGTGGCTCTCAGGATAGGATTCACCTAGCAACAATTCTAACTTTCTGCTGAGGACATGCTAAAATCAGGGACTGAAGAAGGCAGAATGGTCACTTTCCAGGTGTATTAATCTCTCCTCATTGACTACAGAGAGTATTTGACTAGTTTACATTACATACCAGGCTTTCACAATCTCAAAATCAGGTGAGGTGAATTTAATTTTCAGCAATTACAAGAGCTTGAGCTTTATGTTTGAAATTCTGAGGTGATGAGCTCTGTGAAAAGCAGTTAATCAACGAAATTTGGGGACTTATGTCAGCTTTACAACCCTTTTGAGTATCAGCAAGAGGAAGATCCAAGTCCTTAGCTCCTTCTGAGTTCCCTGTATTGTTCAGAGGTGTTGATCAGCACCTTCTGTCATTATTCTAGGTTTTAATCCAAGCATGCTCTGGGAAATCTTTTCATTATTAACCATTTCAACAAATACCAATTACAGGAAGGGTAATAATAGCAGCATTTTCAGAAGGTTAGCAAAAATATTTACCAGAATATCCTGTGAAACCACATCAGTATAAACTAAAGTTCTTATTCAAATTTTAACCCTCAAATCCGCCTACACACACAAACAAAAAAAATTACTTTCCTTTGGAAGTACCTTGAGAGCAAGTAAATCATCCAACTGAAGACTGCAGTTAAACCTGTTTGGGGTTTTTATTTTAATCTGCTATTTTGCAGCAAGGATGCTGACTAAGTCAAAATCTGATAGTCTGCTAGTATTTTCCCATTATTTCCCTTGAGGGATAAACAGATTTTTCCCAAATTGACTGGGAAAGCACAAGGGCTAGGAAGCGCACAGTCAAATACATGCAATAAACTTTAAAAACATTGAAGTGACATTGCTTCATATGGGGATGTGCAGTTCACAACCAGCTTGCATTAATTTGTCTTCTGAAACCTGAGTGAACAACTCTTAGACTAATTTTGAATAGAAACATACTCCCAAAGNCATATATATATATATATATGCAAGCACAAAACATGACAAGAAAAATGGGTGGAAAAAGTGTCCATCAAGATAAATGAAACAAGAGCCTGAGGAGTCAGCAACTGAATCAGGAAGACTTCCAGATGCAGACTGTTGGAAACTGAGCAGGAAAACAGGGGAAAACATCCTTGTATCTTTGCCTTGTACGTTGCCTGTGCTTCTTCCTCAAATACATGTTGTCTCTCTCATATGTTTGATGGGTTTCTTGGACTTTTGTCTGGGTTCAATGTAGCAATTTTTATACACTTAATGTAATCTCTCCAAGACAACTGTCTTTCCTTAGATCTCTCCGTCATTCCTATGGCTACAAATACTTTCTGAAGTCTCCAAGTATAACCGTAACTTCAAAGTGCCTTTTGTCAAAGCTGATGAGTTTTCTAGTATTTCCCAGGACCATTCTTCTCAAGTTATCAGGCCTTTGTCTCCACAAATTCAGTAACTTTGTCATATTGAGGACTCTGATCTATATTTCTTGATACAAGGTTTGGATATAATGAGACTTCCTCTCCAGATGTGTTTTTTCTTAAATCTTATAAAAACAAATTTTTTTTGGTAAAACAAAGAGGAAAAATATACTTACCAATATTAAACAATCAAACTGCAGTAATGAATAAGCATGTTATGAATAACAAGTAAGGTAAAGCAATGATTAAAATAAATAAACAGAAAACTCCTTTTGAAATTTGAAGACCATATGTGATGCAATGCATTTTTTTTAATTATCCAGCAGAAGCGTGAGTATGAGTAAGATGCAAGAGCTAAAGCCAAAACAATAAGCCAGTGTTCAGACTTAGAGAAGAAGGAAGTATGAGCAACTTAAAAAGCAACTGAAAACTGGTAAAGAGAGAAAATAATAAATGCAAATAAATCACAGCTGCAGAGGGAATTACAGAAAGTGAAATGTTTGATGAAGTGAAATCTAAGTAGTTTAATTCTAAGTGTTAATTATTTCAAGTGCCTTTTGCAGCATGCTGAGTTTAGTGAAACAGTATGATTCACTGTCTATCCTTAAATACAAACCATAATGGAGTTTACTTCAGTGATAGTGCCTGTTTTCCAATTTTTCTACTACAGCAGTCTTCAGGCATTTTTTATTTTAGGGGTTTAAGATCCTTCCCCTAGCTTCTGCTTTGTCTTTGTACAGCACAACAGCTCTTCTTTCACAAATGTCTTCATAGCTGATTTTAAATATGCAGAACAGCTACTTTTCATTCCCTTAAAGGAAAGAGCTGCCTTGATACAAATATTGATATCACTGGTTATTACAGCTACCAACAGTTTGGTTTCAGAATGGATTCACGCTGCACATTACATTGCGACAATGTTTTACAAAAGCTCTGCTTCAAATATTGCTTCCCACATGTATGGGATTTGGAATCCTGGTGCTGTTAACGGTAAACTCAAAAAGCAAGAACAGAACTGAAGTTAACATAATATATTAGGGTTTTTTTCCTTATGCCTTTACTCATTAGGCAGTTACTAATGATGTGCTGAAGGAATGGTTCAAATTCTTCAGGAAAAAAATTCTTTAGCTTTGTTCACCTTTTTCTGGATTCATTGGGTCAGAACCTACATTATTTATATACCAGAAGACCACAAGTGAAAGGATTTCTCAGATGCATATACCTCTGACTTTCTCAGAAGTGAATTACAAAATTCAGTTTATATTACAATGAGCAATTACATATGGAAAAGTCTTTCCTTCCTTATAATAGTAGCCTTCAACAATTTAAGAAGAATTAAATTGCAGGCACAATTTGCAAGTGTCACTACATCTCAATTCAGCATTAGCTTTTGTGGATGCTACAGAGGAAAAAAATGTCAATTTAAATTACTACACTGCTTATGTGAGGATGTCTCATAACTTTCAAACAGAAAGGAAGTGTCAGGAACTTAAGGAGTTGCTTACACAAATCATAGCAAGATGGTCATCTATATCAGCAGAAGTTTAAATGTTTATGAAAATATGGATTCTGTATTTCAAAATTCTGTGGTAAGAAATGAGTTATTATTTGGCCCTGAACTGTAAAACACACTTATTCCACTATGTAAATAAAGATAAAATATGCTCTAGATATTATCTCAGAATCCACGAGGTGGCAGTGTCATAGTTTTCTTAGTATCACACCCTAAAACCTACTATTCTTCTAAAATATTTACAGATCATTGTGATATTCATCACTCCCGGTTAAAAAATTTGGAGAATTATTTCAGACATTGCCTTCATTTCTAAAACCTGTCAATGAAAAACTAATTTCCTAAGAAAAAGTAGAAACTGTCGTGCAAAGATATGGAGCTGACCTCCTGTGAGGTATCTGTCATGGTCTTGGGTGTTTGGTGCTGGGGTGTTTACAGAGGCTTGTGAAGGAATTTAGATGTGATCATATACTGCACAGAAATCAGAATATCACACCCCAAAATCAGCCAGTCTTCCAAACATACTTTCATTTACAGTGGTAAAAGTAAAATACAAAACAAATGGCAATTTCTCCCTATTTCATTTTTATTTAGAAAATACCAACTTTGTTCTTTAGCCAAAATACTAAATGTTAGGCCTGGTTTTGCTTATATCAGATCTCTTAAAACAACCCTCCTTATCTAGAAAATAAAACACAAAATATGTTCCTATGTTCATGGAAACATACCTGCATTATGTTTTCAAAAATACTGAGAATGCAGAATTACTAAGAGTATCTAAAGGGAGAAATACCCTCATCCTATTCTAGTCTTCCCCAGGAAACACCACATCCCCATTGTAAAAGAAGGAAAAGGTCATGCAGAATTTAGCAAGTGGCTTCCTTTGAATTCCCTGGCTGCCATTGCCTTTGCACCCGCTGTGAGGCTGCTTGCAGGCTGCTTTGCTGTGTCCTGAGGGTTGGGGTTGTGGCCATTGCCCTGGCTGCTGGCTCTGTGCCAAGCGGAGCCGGGTGGCCTGCACAGAGTTGCTGTCACATTGAGACGATTAATGTGATTGGATAGATCACATCCATCAGGATCCATCAGATTCCCAGGAGGATGATGAATTAGTATAATCTTATTTAAACTCAGTATGTCAGTTTCAATCTTTTCTGCATCCAGCATGAGCTTTCCTCCCTTATTCTAGAAGGCTTTTCAATAAACACCAGAGATGTGGGGCCACTAATACACAAATGGAGCTGTTATCAGCAGGGCACTGGGTTTTCCTGGACACCTAGGAAAGAGCCGCACAGTTGGCGAGTTCAACCTGTTACCACCTTCCAAAAAAACCAGTTAGGCTCCATGGCAGCTACAGTCCTCTTCAAAACTCATGTCTGTGACTGTACCTCTTCCTTCTCTCCTGACAACTCCTCAGAACGATCTTGACTTCTTCTCCAGCTCTCACCATGTCTCTGTCTCTTAATCCCTTTCTCTGGTCTCTCTCCTGGATAATCTTGTCCACATGTAACATCTCAGCCACGGTCCCAGTTCTTCTGCCGTTCCAGACTAAATTGCATGATGAAGGAAATCACCAGGAGGTGCCTACTTGCAGGTGTCCACACGTGAGCCAATTACTCAGGTCACACTGTGCATAGGTGTAATAAAACCAGTAGCCAGGTCAGGAAACAGGCAAATATCTAAAGTCAGTCTCAGCATACACAAGACACGTTTTAGCCCTCTATCTCTGTCAGTCTTTCAACTTCTCTGTAAACATCTCCCATCTCCAGCAGCTCTGCAAACCTGTTTAAGACAGAACTTTCAGCCTTCCTCAAAGCTTTGTCACCTCCGCTGCTCAGCAAGCCCGAGCCATGCCACCACCTCAGACCTACCTCTGGGTGCTCACACATGGACTGTCTCTAAATCACAGATTCTGTTTGAGTGAGATCTCTGCAGACTTTCAGGCTCACCTGTAGCCATTTAGAGAAATAGCACTCAGTTCTAAGACTGGTCAGGGACATCAGGCAGAACCCATTTCGATTCTCTCGAAAAAGCACCGAGGCAGCTTCCCCCCCAGGACAGAAGCATGTGTTTTTTACACTCAAGTTGGTGAAAAGTACATACAGGGTTTGATTAGGAAATCACTTACTGGAAACTTTCAAATTTAAAAATAGCAACCTGTTCCACATAAATGTTGATCAAATTATTGGAACTGCCAAGATATGAACAGCAGAAGAGAAACACAGTGCTCAATGAGCCAAAATGTCTGCAATCTCTTGGTGTCCATTTAAGAACTATCTTCAAAACCCCTGTGGCAGAAATAGATCAGGAATCCAAGGTTATCTCATTAGCCATAACCTTAGTGAAATTTTAATGAAATTGTTAATTATTACAACTCGTGAAATTATCCCTGTACATTTTGCTGCATCTACAGTCTGGTCTAATGTTACCTTTCATAATGAGAAAAAAAAAAGCCAGAAGTTTCAAATCAAGAAAGTTAGAGCTAGGTAAGTGTTGGTGTTTTATTTTTTTATTTGTGGGTTTTGTTTGCTTTCTTCTTTGAAAGCAAAATGACCTGCTTTAAAATCTCTTGGACAACACTGGAGACAATTTAGCAGAAATATTTCCATTGAGACTTGATCTAAATTAATTGGGTTTTAAAATTCCATCATTTGTATTTGCCTAGCTGCTTTGCCCATAGCATCCCAGGCAAAAAAAAAAAAAGCTGGGATCTTCTTGTCTGACTACCTGCCTATAACTGAGACCCAGATAGGAAGCATGAGATGTCCTTTATCTTGAATGTAGCATATAGAGAAAAATAAAGTGATTCTTATTTTAGACACACTGATTTAAATTCTCAGAGGTTTTTCTCCATGTTGCTGTTTACTATAAAAGGAGACCAAACAAACAAGATCCCTACCATGGGCATTTCACAAGGTTCATGAAGTGAGCTAGGTCTTGCTGGGGTGAGAAAAATGACTAGTAGCAGAGGCAAATCCACCTCTGGCACAGAGACCACCCCACAGTGGGGTGATGGGTCTGGAGATTTTCCTTTCCTTCCTAGAAAGCAGCAGCTTTTCCTTTTTATCTCCAGTCACACCTCCACCCCAGCCACACCCCTGACATGTTTGGATTTAGATTAGGCTTGTCCCCTGATTAATGCCAATAGGATGTGTGCAATGAGACACATTGCAGCCTTCCAAGATAATGTTAACGGTTATTACATCATAACTGTCATTAAAAAGCACTAATACATACTAGCAAAATGTTTCCAACACATTTTAGCTCACAGAAAAGCATTAAAAGCTACTTTAAGATGTAAAAGATCTGTCTAGCTTGCACATTCAAAAGAAATTGAAAACCTCCAACAAATGGCCATTCCCTCATTGCCTGCAGTGTAGCTTCTGAGTTTCACAACACTCTCACTCAATCAGAGGATTGAGAGGACAGGCTGAAGTGACCTGGATGCCTCGAAGTAACCAGCAGACCTCATAAGCTGGCCAAGGTGACCAAGGTGACCTCCTTCATCTGGTGACTGGGATGTTCAAGAAAAATTATTCAAATAACTGATTTCTTCCCCATTTCTTAAGAAATGGTTGCAGACAAAAATCACTGGATTTCACAAACAAGCAGTTATGTAAACAGACAGCTAAGCAACTAAGTTATTAGATTAACAACACAACATTGGAATATTTTTAGAATTAGTTGCATAGCTCAGGATTCTAATTTCAAAGTTGACATTTTAATTTTATTTTCACACAAAGCTTACCTCCCTGACCTTTTTAGGCATCCAAAAAAACCCAACCAACCAACCAAACAAACAAAACCCACAAAAACCAAGCAAAAAACCCCACCCCGTTTCCTTTAGGATTTTGGGACATTCAGAAAGATAATTCTTCATTAGACCTACTTTCCTCCCTCAGCTTCTCTAGAGGTTTTCTTCCTATCTTACCTTAGACAAGACTGTGCTTTTCTCTGTTCCTCAGTCCCTCATCAGCAAAATGAAGCTAATAGTACTCCTCAACAGTGATTTTTGGGGAAGATTAAGACAGAAGAAGTTTAAGATGTTCTTCAGTATGTTGACATGGGAGACAGCAATAAGAGGGAAGAGCATGTGTAAAAAGGAAGGAAAAAAGGGTAAGTTCAGAGTCAAACTTTGGGAGCAAACGTGGGAGTCAATCAGAGCTGGATTTGTCCTGATGGTAATTGCAGCTTTTATAGGATCATTTAAATTGTCTGTCAAATGAAAATATTTCTGTATAATGAGCATGCTATTAAAAACACCCCTGCCAAACTGAGGGCAGACACAGTCACCATATCTATGAGGGACTGGCACAGATTCATAGCTACCACTGATGAACACCAGCACACAATGCCTGAGCCTTCCCCAGCCCTCCACAGCAGGCTGGACAGGTAGGCAGAGTGAGTACCACAATTTAATTTGAAAAAAAATCATCAACTTCCAGTCTCTCACTTCTGATGTACTCATTATACAGCTAAATCTCCTGAGCTGGATGGGCTTTCTCCTGCTGGTCTCCTCTTTCCTGATGTCCAGTTCTTGGTGGGGTGCTTTTGTTCCTTCTTAAAGATAAAATGAAATCTATGAAAGTGATCAAAATCAGGAAGGTGTTCTTACAAAACTCACATTTTAACTTTGAATTTTGCCTTTGTTAAAAATCTTTCAGCAGATAGAGAAAAGAGAAACATAAAATTACAATGCTGAAGTAATCCCTTTTGCTTTGGCTCAGTATTTCCTAGAAATTCCTTGTTTCATTTGATTTGAAAATGTTCCCAGACTCAAAGTTAAACTTTAAACTCACCTGAGTACTTCCTGGTATGTTTAAACGTGGCTTCTTACTGGATGTTACACAGCAGCATTATTAGCTCCCAAATGAGTACAAACAATAAAATTTTAAAAATAATAGAAGGACATTCTGATTTTTTTTTTTTTTTTTGTGAAGAAACATACTGCTATCAGTATAGATGTTAATGGCACAAATATTTCCTGGCTACACATTATGGGTGTGCTCCTGCCTAATTTAAAATAATGGCATTTTAACATTGACTTCATTCTCCATAGTATTAGATTCATAATCAGCATATGTGTCTAATTAAATAGTGAAAGTTATTTAAAGGAATAATCTCCTATCAAGATTCTTATGAGTTGGGCTATATCCTAAACCAGCCTTATGAAATACAGCTTTTGGCAAATACCATATCCTTACATCATTACAGAATCAACTATGTTATTCTAAAGTTAACTTAAAAATGCAGATTCTTTAATGATAACAAACTAAATCCAAGCCTGGTTTACAGTAAGTTGCCTTGGTCAGGGAATACATTCCTTTATCTTTAAAAATGTATCAGAATAGGTATTCTACATAAAATGCAACTGAATCTAAACCACATCTGAGAAACATCTCATATTTAATGACATTAAGTAAAAAGCTACTATGAGTTTGTAGAACTGTGGTCTTCTTCAAGGACATGTACACTCACATGTACACAAAGGACCAGGTTTTCCACATCAGTAAATAATTCTGTGTATAAGCCTCTAGAGGTGATGAAAAGATGATGACAAAACCTAGACAACGTTCTCCAAAACTAAGCATGTTAGGCAAATTCCCACTATAAACTACATCAGCCTGAGGTTTTGCCAAACATCTCCACCTTGGTAGTTACAGAGAGCTAAGGCACAAGCTCCCAAGTCTGCAAACACTTGTGTACGCAATTGATTTCAATATCAAACACATTCTACAATGCCTTTCCTTTCTTTCTGCTTGATGCCTGGTCAACATTGTGCCAAGAAAATACAGGTCAATACAAAATCTATTTTTTCTGTATTCTCTGGCAATTTATGGAAGTTTTACACAGCTAATTTCTGTCTTTAAATTTCTTTCCTCCCTCACCCCTGTTGAAAAATATATTGAGGAAAAAATCTTAGAGGTAATCTGAAAACAGGCAAAGTGCTATAACTGCAAGAAGTAAGTAAGCAGGAAATAAAGGGAGTTTTTCCTCAAATCTCCGTTTCACTCCTTGGAGATAGTGCTTACAGCAGTATTACCTTAAGCAGTAACATTCTGAGATGTTTTCAGCCAAAGGAGAAATCTGACAGTGATGATTCTCTTTCAACATGCAGGAGCTCACCAACGGTAATACTTGTGCAAAAGGCAAACGCAGAGCTGTGTCATGACCTGCAATGATGAGCACAACTTCAGAAACCAGGCTGCAAAAGCCCGTGGCACTCATCATCAAGTAAGTTGGGCATATGCTTAACTTTAGGCATCTGATTATCTCTAGTGAAGCTTATATCCTCCAAAAGTAGGCTGAATCAGGATTCCATTTGTTCATGCATGCTCACACATATGTTAGCACAGTCACACCCTTCCCCTGCTCACCAGGTGCACACATAGCTGGAGGCAGAATTTGTCCCTGTGCTTCTAAATAAGCAGATTTTCTATTTTCAAAGATCTGGATGCTATGTCTTTTGTAAATACAAACAGAAAACTAAAGGGGGAAAAAAAAGGATGTATACCTGCATCTCAGGAATAGGACTGAAAACAGACTTCTGGAAAGTATTAAAAATGATCCTGGAAATATCAAAATCTGAATGATTTTACTACAAAACAAGTGCAACATGTTTGAAGTCAAAATACACAGGGTGCAGGAGCTGGAATGCACTTAAAATTTTCTGGAAAGAATGTCAAGAAACAGTTAACATATTTTTATTAAATTTGCAATACCAGTTAACATGCAAATATAATATACAGCAACTTCCTCAGTTTGTAAATATTTGATTTTTGAATATCATCAGGTCCCTTTTCAGTTTTACAAACAAACCTACTGTACCAAAGTGGCACATATATGTCACTGGATTTGGATTTTGTCACTGTGCTTTGCCTGAAGCAGTTCACGATGAGTTATGTTCGAGGAGTTCTCTACAGCTTGTGCTGGAAAGCCTTTGCTGCTGCTGTGTGAGCTCAGTGAATGCACCAAGGGCTGCTGTACTTCTATTGGTTTCAGGGACACGAATATAAAATCATAATGACTGTTCAGCTTTCCATTCCTGAAATGATTTCTGGGTTTTGTATGTTCAGAAGAATTTGAGGATTTAACATATTTCAACACCATTATGAAAGGAGGCAAGACTAAGATGAGAAGCAGTGCCACAATCCACACCATCTCACCCCAGTTCCCCCACGGCATTCCAGAGGGTGAGGTGTCCCCTCTGTTTAAGCTAACATAAATCTTGGCTGCTATGAACCCACTCCCCTCCTTTCTGACCCTGTCCTTTTGCAGCATGAGCACTCATGTTACTGCATGGCAGATGGATTCGAAGAGCTAATCTGTCTGTAAACTAATCTTTGTTCTTTTGAGTGATTAATTTTTGCTGGATTCCTGAACTCCATATACCAGCTTCCCATTTGATCACGAAGGCTCCAAGGTTGGCACAATAGAGACACAAACTCACGGCAGTCCAGACTTCAGATGTACTAATCCCATACATATTATCCTCCATTTTCAAGTATTGCAGTTAGTTGATGCCTGCACTGTTTGGATTTTGGAATTGCTCAATTGTGGTATTCATTTACAAGCAGAAAGACAAAATGGAGAAAAAACCCATCAAGTTAAAAAAAGGACTTCCCTTTGCTCAGAAATCATCTATTATCCGCAGTCCAGTGGGTAGAAACACCCTCGGTTATGATTTTTTACCCATACAAATGGAGAACCGCTCAGGGTATTTCAGTGGCTAGAGATTAGGACTTCTCTTTCTGACTTTTGAAGGGACCTGTGAAACCCCCAGTCACAGGCTGGTATTTCTTCTGGTGACCTTCTTACAAACAAACAGAAAGTGCTTATTTAGTTTGCAGAATCTACGTGTTAGTTAATAAATACCTAGATGATTAATGCCATAAAATGAAGTGATGATCAATTCTTTTGAATCTACAGATCTGAGTAGTGATTGTGATATTTTGACTGGTTTCCAGAGTGGCAGACAAGTGCCATGGGCATGCTTTCTCCAGAGCTCAATTCTCCAGTCAACAGTCTCTCTGTCCACCACGTGTTTTTTGAGCTCAGGAAAGACACTGAAAGACAGATCATGTCTTGAGTGTCTTGAGTGACTTGATGGGAGAAAGTAGTCACAGGGAAATGGGATGTGCCTCAGGAACACCCCCTTCCCTGATCTGTCCCTGGCATCTGCAGCCACACTGCCTTCCAGTAAACAAGGGTCTACAGGAAACACAGTTATACATTACCCCAGCAGGCTGTTGCACTGTAATTTTCCCTTTGGATCACTGATCTGTGAGGCAGTTGGGTTGGGTCATCTAAGGCTCTTTTTTTGTCGATCAATATCCAGGGAGACTGGAGACTGAGCTACTCAGTTTGCATTGCAGGGTACTGCAGCAGAAGGGTACCTGATACCCACCACTACTAAGCTCAGGTCCAGAGATCGTTGTCTTGTGTGTTCTTAAGCATTAAATTAATTCTTTTCTGCTGTCTTGCTCCTTCTGAAATCATTTACTCATGAGTAAGCCCTGCTAAATCAAAGGTCTCTGGAGTCTCACAATGACATTTGCATTTTACATCTGCTCCCAAAGGTGTGAATGACTGCAGCAGAAGACAAAGAGTAAATTCTTGACGGTATCATATAGCTGTGGTGCCATAGAGTGTGGTTCTGCACAAATGCATGGTAGATTCATGTTTGATTCTGCACATTTAAAAAAGGTGCTTAGATCCAGATTTACAGAGACACTTAAATATATGCTTCTTATTGAAATTAAATATAAACTGGGTAGCTAGTTCTATGGACTTCATTTTGCTACCTGTAGTTATGATAAATTATTTCATAGGTTCTGAACACAAGTCATAATGAAACCTGTAAGACTGAACTGGGCACCTTAGTGTGTTGGGGAGGCACTACTGCCAATGCACAGAAATAAAAATTATCCTGTATTTTCATTCCTCATGTCTACATTTCAAAGTTTAACTTCAACATAGCCTTGCAATTAATTTTTCTAACTTTATGTTTGTATTCTTGGAAATGTGATAGTGTTTGCTCATCAGCTTCCTATCTCGAAACTCGTCAGGGCTGGAAAGCATGTGCCAATACATTCCCCAGTGTGTTCCAGTTCTCTTGCTGAACAGATCACTCCAACAGACTCTCCTTCACACTTCTGAGTTGTTTTTTCCAGTGCCGTCAGCTTTCTAAAATGTGCCACACCGTCATACTTATGCCAGATTGTGGAGGACCTGCTCTTTTTGGACAGGAGAGAGAAGTGAAGAAAACTTACAAAAAGGCCAGGATGATAAATAAGAAGATCATGGTTCCTTTTGCAGCCATAACTGCACCTTAAAGGTGTTTCAAGCCTCTGAGAAGCTGTTCATGATGCACACATATTACAAGCACAGTGAAAGTAGCATCTGAGGATTACCGAAGCCCCAGTAGAGTGTTGCTGTCTCATACAGCTAACCTAAAATAACATGGCATTAGCACAGTCAAAATGGAAAAGAAACATCTGTTTCTCCTTTTTATGTTAGTGACAATCCATTTGTTAGCTTTAAAATAGCACAGGCTGTCCCACTGATAACAGATTGGGCTCTGGCTGTTCTGCCCAAGCAGGCGCATGTGGAATCCAGGAGCAGACTAAGAACAGGTAACAAGAGGGACTCTCCTTAGAATGAACTCCGGATTGAAATCTTTTTCTTTAGCACTTTCTTTCAAAAATAATAAGGTAGATTCTTCCAAATCTGGTGTGACTGTATGGATGCACACTGATTGACTGATCACTGACTAAAGCCCAGCGAGCAGTACAATCTACCTGTAGCCATGCTTTTCCCTGGCACTGTGTATGCTGCTTTTCAGTCTTCCTTTTCTAACTATTGCTGAGTATTAATTGAAGTAAACATCATTGACATAAACAGATAGATTTCCAGGGACTTCAAAGAAATGAGATGAGATCATTCGTGAAGTTTAACAAAGACAAGTG
>VYZS01077634.1:30441-69388 GCA_013400695.1 Neodrepanis coruscans | reverse complement strand
AGGTGGGGATGGGGCACAGCTTATGCTCCATGGACTGGCAGGGCTTTTCCAACACAAAAGATTCTGTGTCTTCTTAGCACCCAAATATTTGCTGCCAGGGAGGAACAGAATTCTCTCAGCTCTGGTGCCATGAACTGAAGGCTTGGACCTGCTTCAATCCACGTGGGCTTCACAGACTGAGCTCTGGTGAACTGCTCACCATGTTCTGGCTGATCTTTGTCTACAGGAACAACATTTTAAAGAGTTTTACTGTCAAAAATAAATAAAAAACCAACCTCAAAATGAGACTTTTTCTGTTTTATCCACAGCAACCCATCAACAAGGAGAGCTGTGGATTCTCTGCCTGACACAACTTCACAGAATCACAGAATGTGCTGAGTTGGAAGGGACCCACAAGGATCAGGGAGTCCAAGGGACATTTTCAACATCTCAATAAATTCTTCCAGCAATAAGGCAACAGTTGTCTCCTGTTGCCAGCACTGGGCACAAATCTCCCTGCATGAGTGCAAACAACTTCTTTGCTGATGGGCTGTGGCTGAAAACCAGTTGCATACTGGGGAGCAGGACTTTCCCAGTCATGTGTTTAATATTAATTAGATCAGACAAATCCAAGATCCAGAGTAAAGGAGCAGCTGGCTGCCTAAGTCTATAAAGATATGAAACTCAAGGAAAGCATAGGAGATTTAGATATAATACACAAGGAAACCTCCCAGAAATATTTGGGAGAGCCAGAATGGACTTTTCCTTGGGGACAGGAACTCCTAAAGGCTTCCTGACTGTCATTTTTAAGCAAAGAAAAGCATCTTCCCTCAGCAGTAGGACCCAGCTGTGCCAGTCAGTGCTCCTGAGAAAGCCAGGGAATTCTGGGCCCTGGGCACTCCAGACCTCTGAGAAAATCCCTCAAAACCCCCTTCCTCGTATTTCAACATTCCCTCCCTGAAGGACATGAGCAAACTCCAGGATTCCTGAGGAATTCCCAGTGCCAGGAGCTGTGCCTGCAGGGGGGGATGTGGAATGTTCCCTCTCTCTGACATTCCAGGCAGGTTTGAGACTTCACAAATCCAGCTCCAGCTGTGAAGTGGATGGTGGGGAGGAGAAGGACTGCAGGGAATGCAGGAATGCAGCCTGTTATTTTCATATTAAAATGTAATGGTGCCATTAAAGTTAAAACCACTGTTAAACTTGATTGAGTAAATTAGTTAATTAACCATAGCATCTAATGCATTCCTCCAAGGCATACCTCAGCTCCTCCAGATAGAAGCCTGATAGAATTCCAGTTGTACATTCTCCTGGCTGTGAATTTTAGCATGATTACACTCCTCACTGTTTGTCAGGGAGAATGTAAACTGTCTTTTGAATCTGAGCTTGATTAAAAATTAGCAGGGAAAAAAAAATGGATGTATTTCCTTCTTCAGTTCTTTGCTTGCAAGAAACTTCTCACATTGGATAAATTCCTCTTGCTCTTTCTCTGCCCTTTCTTAGAAAAAATTATATTAAAACAAGTTAAAGGTGGGACAGTTTGGTCATCTCTGGTTAAGATTGAGGGAGGAGGATTTAGTTCCCTCCTGTCACAGTGGAACAACTGTAGTTGTGTTGTACCAAAGCCAAATGAAACTCTGCTTTGATTCCCCATTATTTTATTTATCCACACTGAGGAATTAGTCCTCTTTGCATGGCTAAAGGTCTGTGGAGCACTAATATAGCACATAATATATAAATACAATATTCAGAATGATTTTACTGCTGCAAAATTTCTGCAGATAGAACTGAAACTGAAGCACAAAATAATCTGGGTTGAAACAACCTGTAAAAAGTATCAGAGTTTTTGAAGAACTCAGAAGGAAAATTAATTAAGAGCTTTCAAATATGACTTTGGAGTTCAGTAATGTAAATTTTTACTCAAAACAGCCTTTGGCAGGAGAAATGGCCCCTAAACTCAGACCATCAACTTTGCATCTATCTGCCTAATTTACAAAGGAGGCAGAATAAAATACAGATTTTGTGATATAAAAATGCCATGTGAGCAAGAAGCTGCCTGATTTGGAATGATGTGGTAGATTAAATAATAAAACACATCTCTATCAAGGTATCAGACTGTCAGTTGTGTTTTCCTGTAACTGCTTTATTTTCAAAGCAGTTGGAGGAGTTTCCCTGTTGTCCCAACCATCCCTGTAATCCCTTCCTAGGACATTTCCTGAAGAAATTTAACTTCTAGAGAAGTTTTTAAGACTTGACATTTTTTCCTTTATAGAATTCCTCAAAACTTTGCCATCAAAACACAATTTCCACCAAAAAAACCCCTCAAACAAATTGTGTGTTAACATTTCTGCTCCCATTTTTCCACATTTCCAGTGGACCAGAGCTGTGCAAGGGGTGCTGCACATCCCCAAACACCCTTGGTGTGCCAGGAACCTTGACTTCAACTCCCACAGCACCACCCAAATGACCAAACATCTGATTTTTGAACATCTAAGTGGCCGTTTTTTTTTCATTTTTGAAGCACAGCCACTGAGATCTTGTCCCCAGTTTCCCCTGCTTTGGGGAAATGCTTTATTTGGAAAGCTTTACAACACAATCCTGACAATTCCCTTATGGAAATGGGGCTCATTTTCTGCTTTAACCAACACCAAACTGATCTCCAAAGCTTTGTTTGCCATGATCTCTTTGCAGCTTTTCCTCCTTTCCCTCTCCTGCCACACCCAGGAATGAAGATTCCTCAAATGAGCTCAGCTTCCTTTTTATCTCCATTTCTGCTAAGGAAAACCCCACCTTGGAAAATCACCCTCTGCCTGTGGATGACCTCAGTGCAAAGTGTAAATGTGACAGATTTCCCCCTCCACCCCAAATCTCCCCGAATGGAATCACTCAGATCTCCATGTTTTCTGTCCCACAAACTGTCCCCATTTCCTCTCTGAACTTCTCAGCCATTGCTTCTGTGTCTTTAAATATGATAAATACGCTATTTTTTAAATTTAATTGTTTTTTTTTTTCACCCCATTGTCTACTTGATACAAACAGAGGATTTTGCTGAAGGTCAAGGTATTGATCTGAGTCAACCCCAGGGGCTCATTCCCAGCCAGTGACAGATGCCTGTGGGGTAATGGGCTCCTGGGAATGCAAAGGACAGGCAGGGGGATCTTCAAAGGACAAACTGCAGCTTTCTGGAGCCTTCTCTCCTTTCTTGAGCAGAGAAATGGAAGTGTAAAGACAACTTGGGTGGCCATGAGATACTTTTGGCAAACCCTGGACGAATAAAGAAGTAGAAATACTTGGCCATTATCTGTGACATGTTGAAATTCTGACCTGATATCCCAATTCTGCCTAAAATTAGAAGCCCTGTAATGACGAGATTTGGCTGAGCTGAGAGAAGAATTTGCTGAAGAGGAAATTCCCTCTTGAATAATTAAGTAACTGACTTTTCTCGCTGTTTTTTCTCCTCTCCTCATCAGATTTCTGGGATATGGGAGGAACTAACATTCTCCTTCCCCTCCCCATGAGATAATACTGATGATCTAAGGAATTTCTGGCTACTCTCAGGTATTCAATAAGGCACCTGAGATTAGTGGCTAAAGTCAGCTAATTTTACCAAATTACAGCCCAGAATTGATTTAGTGAGAGGTAGGCAGGAGGCAACTTTGATCCAGATCTTTAACATAATCAAAGAAATATTAATTTATTCTGTCATTACCGGACAATAGTTACATTTTTAACTACTCAAGTAAAAACAAAGAAGCAATATCTGTGCTGTTCTCTGTGTATTTACACCCATGACACTGTTCAGAAACATGTTCCTAGATTTTTGTGTCATGAGGTTTCACTGAGCAATAATAAGGAATATGCTGGCAACCAGGAAGGATGGAGCTGTGATCAGAGAGCATTCACAGACATGTCTGTTAGAAAAAAAAGGTTCAACTGATCCTAATAATGGTGTAACATTGATAAAATCAATGTCCACACAACAACACAGGTCAGAGGCCAGTGCTCCACCCTTATTTATAGTCTTTCATCCCTGTGTTAATTGATTGTCTTATCAATTTAGACATTTTCTGTGCTCTGCTTGGGAGAAACTTTCTACTACTTTGCTGCTTCTCTCAGTCCTGTTCTGCAATTCCTCCCTCAGCACATCCTTAGTTGGACATTTGGTTTTGAGGGCTCCTTTTTCTTGGTCCCCCTTCTCCCCCACCTCCACTCTGGGCCAACCTGTTCAGCTGCCCTCGAGCTGAGAGGTCTGATGTTCTCATGTGTCTGTCTTTACCTCTCTTTTATTTAATTTTTATTTTCTAACACAGCCCCTGGCAGCTCTTCTGCTCCCTCTCTCTTCTGGAGCAGCTTGTAACCAACTGGCTTAAGCACAAACCTCATCTTCTTTCCAAGGTGATTTCCCCCTCTTTTATCACTGTCAGCTCTTCCTCCTTCTCAGAGATTTGATATCTTTTTCCAGTCCTTTCCCACTGTCTCGTCCATGCTGGTGCCACCCCAGTGCTGAGCTCCAGTCAGTGAGTTCTGCAGCTCCCCCTGATGCTCCATCACTCCTCTCACTGTTGTGCTGCTGGTAGCTCAGTCTGCCAGGCACGAGGGTCATTGCAAAGTCAGTAGCCAGGAAAACTCTGCTAATCCATTAAAGTCTCCCGAGTTTACTGTCTGAGAAACTCCACAGAACTGCTCACCATGCATTACACCCTCTAATAGAGACCTGAGGAAGAAATACATATATCTACATCTATATCTCACTCCATCTCCCAGGCAGAGCTTCAGAAAACACACAGAGCTGCTGATTTTCCTGCCTTTCCCCTCGTGTGTGATAGCACAGAGCTCAACATTCCTGTGCCAACACTCAGGACTGGGTGCAGCTCCTGTCTGCATTAAACCCCAGGTTTGTTATGAGATGTCAAAACCAACAGCACAGGGACAGAATTCCAGGAGAAAGTTTATCCTAAACAACTTCCACAGTTTTCATAGATATTGAACAATGCTCCAAAGGATTATTGTTTCCTAATTTCAATATCTACAGTAGCTCTAAGCACCAGTTAACTCTGGCTCAGTGAAATGCAAATTTTGTAAAATCCAATCCATCAAGCAGAAATTTTACTACAAAAGGGTTTCACAGAAATAATAGCTGTCAGCTAACAATTAATGCACCCAACATGCTTAAGTACTGCACTGAACTTTAATGAAAGGTTACCCAGTCTGTTAAATTGCTTCATACCTTGTAAGACTAAAGTTAAGCAAAAATTAACATCAGTGTTCTGGGAAAAGAGCATGCAAACAAAATTCACCTTAATGACGGGGGAGTGTAATGTTTTCACGGAATATTTTGAATTATGATTCCATTAGAACATTGTCAAAAACCCGAATAATTTAACTCCCATTTTCACGTGCAGAACAAACAGGTTTTTTTGGGATTTCACCTGAAATAATTGCACAGCACTTGTGAACACACATGTGTGTTTAAAAACCCCGGATTTGTGGCCTTTGGGATTTATGTATTTGTATTTATTTCTAATTTTATTTCTTTGCTGCTACTGGCCCTTGCATTCTGATAAAGGCTGGTTTCACCAGCTGGAAAAGGTCATTTCAAAGCCAAATCTTGCACCCAGCCCCACGTTCTGCAGGAGGTTTGATGGAGTTTCTTGTGCTCAGCACTCTGAACAGCAGACACTCCTTTGCTGAGCTCTTATAAACATTCCCACACTTTAAGTAACACTTGGCAGCTTTACTACTGTTGTCAGGAACTGAAAGGTGCAATAACCCCCCCCACGATACAAAAGATCAAACCAGCACATCATAACTCACTCCCAGAGGGCAGCCCAGTAAAAGTGATAAAGGAAACCACACTCCAAGGACTTCCTCAGGCCACTGCCCTTCCCACAGCTCCTTCCCTGCTTCTCCTGCCACCCTGGCTCTCTCCAGGCCATCCCTGCTCTTATCTGAAGGAATAGAGGATCCTCTTCCAGTGGAAAGCTGTTTAACCCCTTTGACTGTCACTCTGCCCCCTTATCATCAGTGTTTTAAACAGGAATATTTCAAAACCAGGACAGGACTGTGTGGGCTGCTCACTGTGCCTGCAAGGACCACGGTTTGCGGTGAAGAGGACCCCAATATTTATGTCTGAGCATCCAAATCCAAGTAGATCCACGATTTTGTCTGATGAACACACAGTGCCCACCTTTGCTACACCACCAGCTGAGCAGAACTGCAGGCTAGGATTTATTAAAGGACATGTGTAGGAAGAAATTAATAGAAAGCACAGCAGCCACCTCCCAGAATTCCAGGCCCAGCCAGAAAAACGAAGCTGGGAAGCAGAGGCACATGGAATGCACACATGGATGGGTGAGAGCTGTGTGTGTGTACAAGGAAACACAGCAGATGATACAAACAGGAGCCCTGTTCCTGTTTGAAGGCAGGGAGCCACACTGGAAGGTGTGCAGCTGTTTCCCAGCAGTGTTTGCAGTTCTGTGGCTGCCCAGCTCTCACTTGATGTGAGGACTGGGGTTCGTGCTGTGCACGGGTAGGATGAGCTTTAATCTACATCAGAATTCCCCTCTCAGAACCATAAACCAAGCAGCTCACGACGTTTTTGCTCAGGGATGTTCGAATGCACGTTTCCCTCTTGTTCCCTGTTCATCTCTCAGTAGGACAATTAGTAGCCTCTAAAAACAAACAGAAGAAGAATCCCAGGATCTTTTTGCTTGGAAAACACCCCCAAGATCATTGAGTCCAACAAGTGACTGATCACCACCTTGTCAACTAGACCAGAGCACGAAAAAGAACAAGAATGCAAAGAAAAAAGAGAAAACCCCAAGACAGACAGAGGGGGGACACGTGTCAGGGGTTGGGCTTGTGACCCTCGGGGGCCTCTGCCATCCGGGGGACAGAGCAGTTCTGGCAGGGAGCTTTAGCACTACCTGAGCTGTGTCCCCCGTGCTCCAGAACAGCAAATTTGGCATCTCCCACACCCCCTAAATTCCCTTAATGAAGTCTCTGTTTTACAGTTCCATCACAGAGGTGTGTCCTGCCCCAGGTCTGCCCCACTCCCCGGGCTGGGGAAGGCTCTTTTTAATGCAGATGTGGGAGATGGAAAATCCAACTGATGCAGGGACCCCACCCCCACTTGCCTTTTCCCTGGAGATTCTCTAGACTATATTCCTGCAAAATGATTTACAAAATACAAATAGATTTTGGCATGAAGTAAGCTCCAATTGACTGCTTTCTATCAGGAATTAATATTAACCAGAGCTTGTCACTTCCTAAATATTTATTTTAGGAATACATACAGCCTCTGCTTTCATGTAGGTTAAGCTGTAATCTTTGGCTTGTCAGTTCCAGGATATAGCAGTGGATAAATCATGCACTCTTGAACTGATAGATGTCAGAGCTGTTGTATACAAATGGAGGGATATGTCAATGAACACCCTAGTTTAGGTTACATTTACTATAAACATTGACATTCCTTTGCAATGAGACCATTTGCTGGCTAAGCAGTCACAGCTTCACAGGATTTGATGCTTTTGTGCTCAATCAGGTTCTAATGATTTCAGATGTTTGCAATTAATGAACCATTAGATTAATTGGTTGAGTATGGAAAGACTGGTTTAAGAATTGGGTCAGAACCACAGACAGGCCATTACCTGAAGTGACAGCAATCACCAGAGGCAAACCAGTGAGAAATTGAATTAATGATTTTTCACCCTCTCCTTCACTTTTGGCAAAAATTAGCACTGGGCCAGGGCTTAAACAGAGAGAAAACTACAAGTGTGAGGGGCAAGGGGTGAAAAAGAAACATTCCCCTCATTCCTCATCTTTCAAAATGGAGAAGCTCAACCTTCCCCACTCCAGAGTCTCTGCTGAATATAAAGCAGTTGCCATATTTCTTTTGGCTCATCCAAATCCCCCCAAAGCCTTCTTCCAAAGCCAATGGATAATATTAATTATGGACCACATAGGGCACCTCAGTGAGATGATTAAATGTGCTTCAGAACCACGGCAAGAAATGAGCCCAGCCTCAATATATGATCCTGGAGGCTTGGGAGAAACCCCAGGGTACCATCCTTTAGCCAGTGTACACAAGGACGTTCACTCCCACTAGATCCCTGCTGCTTAAATTCCAACAGTGTGACAAGTTATCACAGGGAGCTGATGGCAGTTTAGCTGAAGCTGGAATTTCGAGGAGTAAAATTAACCCTCCTTCTTCAACCTGTTTTTTTGGACCTTGTTGTTCCCAGGAAAGGGGGTTGTTCTCATGAGGTTTGCTCTCCCTTCGTGATGCAGCAGCTCAGAAATCAAGGGTGGAAATGGTGCCAGGGGAGAGGATTCACAGGCTTTTAGGGAAGAAAGGAGCAGAAAGCAGCATCTCCCATCACCTCAGCTCAAAGGATGCAAAAACGTGTTGCACTTTAAAAATAAAGGGGTGTGTTCTTTCCCTCCTCCTGCATTAGGAGGGCTCATCATTACTCACCACTCCGGGCTGGAATGCAACTTAAATAATGGGAGTGACCATCTCCCTTCTCCCCCACTGATTCTCCCCAGATTTGATCCACTTAAGTGGCAGAAAATATCCCTGTTATGGCCAGTGTGTTTAAATTACCTGGGATAAGTTATATCTCCTTCTGAGGGGCACTTTTATTCGTGGGATAATGAAGCAGCCAACAGACACATCCAGAGAGAAAATAAACAGCTTTTTGCTTTTGTCATTATTCCACAAGGAAATGCAATTATTCTGGATCTTCTTGGGTTTTTATTTCCCTAAATTCTAATTTTTGGGGTTTTTTACAACTAAACTGAAATATGCTGTGAGGTTTTGGGTTGGGTTTTTTTTACAGGTTGCTGCTAAAGGAAAGAAGAAATTTTGCATTTAAGGCATTTTAAGTGTGGATTTATATAATTTTCAAGTGTTCCACTCAGATCTGCTTTTGGACATGAAAGGAATCTCAGAACCTACAATTTTTGCCAGTGAAATGTCCCACTGATTCCTAAAACAGAGTCTGGATTCAGGCCATGACAATGTTAATATTAACAACCACTTCCACATTAAGGTGGGGTGTAGAAAACATTCACATTTTTCTACCTGAATTTAGGATCTGATTGTAAATAAATCTGGCAACAAGAAAAAAAAAAGGGGACAAAAAGAGCTTTTTAAGTTTTTTTGTCTTACAATGAAACTGAGCCCAGTGAGGCAATGGGAACCTTTACAATATTAAAGATTTTGAGATAACAGGAGAACAAAAATACTATATTTTCACCTCTAGAAGCCTTGGGATCTCTAAATAACAGGTTCCTGTCTTTCACAATAAGTTGGTGTAGAACCAGGGCAACTTTTCCCTGTGGGTCTCTATTCCCCAAGGGCTTTCCTGTACCTGTTTCCCAGGAACTGCCCCAATTCTTAGTTGTTTTTTTTCCCCCTCCATACCAAGAATCCTCCACCAAAAGCTTCAGAAATTGCTGGAATCCCAGTTATTTTGGTGGAAAAGGGGGACAATGATGTGATCAACCTTAACAACCCCCAGTTAGGAGACATTTAAGACCTGCAAAGCTGCTCTTCCTTTCTACTCTTCTCTATTAATACATCACATTTATGAGACAGACAAGGCCAAAGAGAGTCAGGGAGAATCCCTCCACTGGCCTGAGCACAGACTGGAAGAGTCACCCAGGATAAAGGCACAAATAATCCCATTTACCTGAGAATTCCCAACTAATATCAGGCAGATTAGCCAAGTAGAAAAGAGCTTTCAGGCTGAGCAGCACTTGGCTGAAAAAGAGCTTCTTCCTCTCATCTAAAGTACAACACAGTCATTCCATGGGGGAGAACTGCAAAACAGCCAGAGATACAATCTCATCCCTTACCTGGAGAACAAGGGATATAAATGGGAATCATTAAAAGGCAAAAAACAAAACCAAAACCTCTAAAGGGGCTGTAAATAAACCCCTGTAATTATGCATCACACACACACACAAAAAAAGAGTCAACTGCAAATGGTTCAGTAATCTCATTACCAAGCTTACTAATAATCATGGCAATATTCTCCATCTCCCCTAAGATAATGAGCAGCACAGTGGATGCTGGAAAAAAAATAAAGAAATAAACCTACAAGCAGCGATTTCTCATCTAAATATTTAACAAAATGAATGGGCTTGCCTAAAGCTTCGAGATTGAACCCCAGTGTAACAAATTTTTAATTTGCACTATTTGCCTGGTTTTAAAGGGGGAGAGGGCTCAGCTCATCTGAAGGTGGAGTTTCAGCTCCACAAAGCTCTGGTGACACCCTGAAAAGAGAGAAATCCAACATTTTTAAATANCATCCAGAGAGAAAATAAACAGCTTTTTGCTTTTGTCATTATTCCACAAGGAAATGCAATTATTCTGGATCTTCTTGGGTTTTTATTTCCCTAAATTCTAATTTTTGGGGTTTTTTACAACTAAACTGAAATGTGCTGTGAGGTTTTGGGTTGGGTTTTTTTTTACAGGTTGCTGCTAAAGGAAAGAAGAAATTTTGCATTTAAGGCATTTTAAGTGTGGATTTATATAATTTTCAAGTGTTCCACTCAGATCTGCTTTTGGACATGAAAGGAATCTCAGAACCTACAATTTTTGCCAGTGAAATGTCCCACTGATTCCTAAAACAGAGTCTGGATTCAGGCCATGACAATGTTAATATTAACAACCACTTCCACATTAAGGTGGGGTGTAGAAAACATTCACATTTTTCTACCTGAATTTAGGATCTGATTGTAAATAAATCTGGCAACAAGAAAAAAAAAAGGGGACAAAAAGAGCTTTTTAAGTTTTTTTGTCTTACAATGAAACTGAGCCCAGTGAGGCAATGGGAACCTTTACAATATTAAAGATTTTGAGATAACAGGAGAACAAAAATACTATATTTTCACCTCTAGAAGCCTTGGGATCTCTAAATAACAGGTTCCTGTCTTTCACAATAAGTTGGTGTAGAACCAGGGCAACTTTTCCCTGTGGGTCTCTATTCCCCAAGGGCTTTCCTGTACCTGTTTCCCAGGAACTGCCCCAATTCTTAGTTGTTTTTTTTCCCCCTCCATACCAAGAATCCTCCACCAAAAGCTTCAGAAATTGCTGGAATCCCAGTTACTTTGGTGGAGAAGGGGGTAAGAAATATGACAATGATGTGATCAACCTTAACAACCCCCAGTTAGGAGACATTTAAGACCTGCAAAGCTGCTCTTCCTTTCTACTCTTCTCTATTAATACATCACATTTATGAGACAGACAAGGCCAAAGAGAGTCAGGGAGAATCCCTCCACTGGCCTGAGCACAGACTGGAAGAGTCACCCAGGATAAAGGCACAAATAATCCCATTTACCTGAGAATTCCCAACTAATATCAGGCAGATTAGCCAAGTAGAAAAGAGCTTTCAGGCTGAGCAGCACTTGGCTGAAAAAGAGTTTCTTCCTCTCATCTAAAGTAAAACACAGTCATTCCATGGGGGAGAACTGCAAAACAACCAGAGATACAATCTCATCCCTTACCTGGAGAACAAGGGATATAAATGGGAATCATTAAAAGGCAAAAAACAAAACCAAAACCTCTAAAGGGGCTGTAAATAAACCCCTGTAATTATGCATCACACACACACACAAAAAAAGAGTCAACTGCAAATGGTTCAGTAATCTCATTACCAAGCTTACTAATAATCATGGCAATATTCTCCATCTCCCCTAAGATAATGAGCAGCACAGTGGATGCTGGAAAAAAAATAAAGAAATAAACCTACAAGCAGCAATTTCTCATCTAAATATTTAACAAAATGAATGGGCTTGCCTAAAGCTTCGAGATTGAACCCCAGTGTAACAAATTTTTAATTTGCACTATTTGCCTGGTTTTAAAGGGGGAGAGGGCTCAGCTCATCTGAAGGTGGAGTTTCAGCTCCACAAAGCTCTGGTGACACCCTGAAAAGAGAGAAATCCAACATTTTTAAATATTTCAGTGCTGCAAAATTAGCCCAAGTTAAAGGCAACAATTAGTAAACAACTTTGTCATATTCAGAACAGTATCTTCCCCATTAACATTTCTATAGTTCCCCAATTACATTATAAATCAAAAGTAATACAAACAGACAATGTAATAATGAGAACACATAGACTGCATCAAAAATTAAGATACCAGCTTTTGCTTTACTCTTGGATCATTGTGTTAACTCGTCCTACTTTACTTTCCTGGCAGCAAGAGCTCAGGCACAGGGAAGGAATTTCCACCTTGCTGAATAACTCCTGAAATTGCACTTGAAAATAGTCAGAAAGGCAACAAATCTTCCTCTAAAGTGCAGCAAATGGCATTTTCATTTCCCAAATGCTGATTTCTGCTCTGGATGGGGAATTAACAGGGAAATCAAGTCCCAGAGGGATGGGATGTTGCAGGCAGGCACTGCAGAACTGGCTCCTGCTTGGCCACCAACCCCTTCTCTGGGTCTTCCTTGCACTCCCTGCTTTCCCCTCTCCCTGTGGGACTGCCCTGGCCACGAAAAACAACTCTCAAATCTAACTGGAGTGATCCCAAATATTCCAGATTTTCTCCTGCAGGGGGACAAGGAGGGAATCCAACTGTCCTTCAGCCCAGAGAGCCAGGGCAGGAGCAGAACAGCTCCTCCTTTGCTGCCTCCCTGCATTGGCTCCCCAGCTCAGCTCCCTGCAAAAGCACTTGCTCACAATCTCTCAGCTCAAGTGCCTTTGGGTTTTTTAGGGATTTTTTTTTTTTTTTTTTGCTTATCTGCTACATTTCTGTCATTTCCATTTACTACACTGGTGTCCTTTGACAAGGAAGAATTTTAAAAAGTGACTGGAAATGGTTATGGCAGTTGTGAGCACAAGTGATCCTACAAAAGAAGAAAGCAACTGACTTAGGAAACAGAGCAGGGGGAGAATTAGAGGGTTTAGAGCAAGATTAGGGCTAAAAATATGCCTTCATAATTTTGAAAGCACATCAGCCCCATTAGAAACAGCCTTGCAGACAGGATGAAAGCACAAAGGTGGGGATAGGGAAGCATGAGGATGTTAAAATAAATGCAATTAACTATCAATGTTTATCTTAATGCATTTCTTAAAACATCAGTGCTGCTGATAGAGATGAACTGCACAGGCTTGAGAAGGAGACTAAATTATGTATTGTTCCTTTAACACTTTCTTCAGTTAAATAACATAATATTTTCAAGGTTACTGTTAAAATAACAGGCTTGTCCAGTGGAATTTATTCCCACTGGTGTTTGTGTACTGTATATATTTATACCACATGAGCAGCCCATAAATTCTCCTCATAAATGCTGTTATCTGCAGCACTGGCAGTTTCTCATTTTTATGGGGGTATAACTTTAAGGTGTGGTGTGTGTCCCGTTCCACCTCATTGCCTCCTGCTCCTGCTGCCCCATTAGGCTCTGATCCTCATCCTGCACAGCTCCTTGGCCTCCCTCAGGTCTCCTGTCCTGCTTTTTTCCCCATCCACAGCACCTTCCAGCTCAATCCCTCCACCTCTCCCAGCTCCAGGAATTTGTCTGGTCCCCCTCTGACCTTCCCCAGACATCCCTGGGTGGGAGCTTCTGCTCCAGACCAAGGAAAAGAGCCCTCCAGGAGGAGAACATCCCACTCCCATTCTGTTAGAGGTGGACAACCTGATTCCCAGGACCACATTTTTCATTTCCCCCCCAAAAAAATATAAATAGATAAAGATAACAGAAGAGTTGTGCAAAGGTCACCTGGACTGGGAATTGCTGGGGGTGCAGGACAAAGATAAGAAACCTTCAGAGGAGACAAACCCCCCCTTCACACAATGCAATAAAGTCTTTACACATCCTAACAGGCTTAAAAATCTGAAAAGCCCATCTCTGAATCACTGCCAGTGCCACACAGAGCGAGGACTATCAGTGGAACACTGAATTTTCCTGCTGCTCACATCCATCTGTCCTGAAGTTTGGAGCTGCTAACTCCAGACTTGTGAATCTGAACTCAAATGTTGTTTTCTCCAATTTTCTTCCCTTTTTTTTATGACCTTTTTTCTGTTGCTATCTTGATTTATGGTCATTTGTGTGATTGCATTGCTTTGCTTTATGGCAGTTTATGTCATTCTGGTCTTGTCATAAATGACTACCATAAAGTGAGGTAAAATATCATAAAACATTAGTGAGTCACTGATATTCAAGGTTCCTGAGTACAAGTGCTGACAGGTAGCAAGCAGAGAAGAGCTGTGCCATGCAGAGGATGGATCATTATGGATACATGTGTGTTCTGGGATCTGCAGGAACAAATGCCACCCTGACTTGGCTTGTCAGTGGCAACAATTTAAAAGGGCAACGTTGAGTTATTTTTCTGAGTTTAAAAAGCCTGATAATCCTGCAGTGATTTCCTTCACAGCAAAAAGCTCAGGGAAAGTGGATCTGTTCTCACTGTGTCTCATGTACAGCTAAAAAGGCTGTTTGAGGGGTAGACAGGACTAAAAACCATGTGTAGAGCTCAGATGACTTTTGGAGGGTGATCATTTTGCATGTTTGTCCCTCCTTGAGTTCTGTGGCTTTGCAGCACTTGCTGGAAGGTGAATATCCTTAAATTACCCTAAAGTGACTCTTTTCATGTATTCTACTGAAGGAAAACCACATTTCATCCAATAATCTGAGCACTTATTACCTTCTTAGCTAAAACTATTCCAAAGCATTTGATATTTCCCCTTGGTTTAGTAAAATAAACCGATTGCAGTTACATACTTTCCAAATAAATATAAAAATAAAAGCCAAAAATATTTTGCCACTGATGTTTGCATTATGAGTCCTTGATGCATTAAGAATCAATAATCACCATTTCCACTGTAAATTCCCACTGTCAGTTGCTGTAACTTTATAGGGTAACAATTCTAAAATGAAAATGGGCATTTGTTGGATTTAGGACTGGGAATACATTACCATTAAGAGACATGGAGATAAGCATTTTGGAATTTATATTTCTTATTTGAACATAAACACATCCTTCAGATTTTAAATGGGCTTTTTTTTTTTTGGTACTATTTGCTACTATTATTGCAAAAAATAAAAGAATTATCATCTCCAAGCCTATTTAGTCTATAGTGACATTCCTTTATTTACAGTTCTCTGGGTATTTTGGGGGAAAAAATATTTTTATTGGAGGATATTTTTTTCCCTTCCTGGGGAAGTCTGTCCTTGGATGCCATTTTCACAATGGATATTGTTACATCTAAACTCCAACACTTTGAGTTCACCCTCAAGGGAACATATTAAAAAAGAAAATTTAGGTTTCCCCAAACTGTGCCAAACTTGGTAGTTTTTAATGCCAGACCTCTCCCATTTTGGATCCAGTGATTCCTTTCATTCCTTTTGTGCTGCCCAGGTAAGAAATTCAATGTGAGAAGCTAAAAATTCCCAAAAATGAAAATGCAAATGAAGCCCATGGAGGCTCCAGCTTCTCTCACCCCCCAGCACTGAACGTGCTGTGGCCAAGGAGGCTCTGGGGGTGGAAAGAAATGACAGAGACGAAATCCTGGCAATCCCAGGGGATGCAGAGCCTCTGCCAAGTCCCCTCCACCTGCCACAGCCACTCCAGTTGGAGTTATTCCTCATTTTTGCAGTGGGAGGGGAAATAACACCTTCTGGTGTTGCACATCAGAAAAGCACAGAGTTCCTCACGTGAGGGAGAAGCAGCAAGGAAAGGAAATTCTGTGGCAAGGAGTGACTCCAGGAATGAGGGGCCAATCTGCTCTATTTTTAATAGGTAAGAAAAGGTGAATCTCCTTGGAAACATCCCAGTGCAATCCTAAGGGTTGGCAAGGGAGAATAGGGAATGATAGAGTTTATAAAGGGAATTATTAGAGTTAGGGAATAATATTTAACCCACCCAGCCAAGGCCATGTATGACCTGGGGTCCCACACTGCCTTTGGGAACATCTCTCCCATTTTTTCACCCCTGCTCTGTGACTTCAAATCAAAGCTGGAGGTGTTGGAACATAAAAACCCCCCAAGGGGATGGTTTGAAATGAGTCCCTACAGCTGAAGCTCCCACAGGAACGCCTCTGGGAGAAGGTGCTGTGTCCAATTTCCCCTCTGCTGGGTGGAGAGAGATCTCAGAGCTCTCCCAGTGCTTGGGACAATTAATTTCACTGACACTACTGCTTAGGAAAGAGGCTTTGTGTCCCTGTGAGTGCAAGGACACCGTTCCCACTCCCTCCAAGGGTGACAGGCTCAGGCTCCCTGTCCTTAACTCCCCAGAACTGCTTCACTCAGCACAGGCTCAGGTCCCTCTTGGTGCTGAGCTTGTCAAACACCACTGCAGGGCACAGCTATTCCTGCACTGACTCCACATCCACATCCCTGGCAACATCTGGGGAATAACCCACGGAATTTGGGCCTCAGGGAGCTCAGGAGTGACAATTCCAACCCTGCAAATGCCCAACTTGTCTCACTCCATGGCCAAATCACACAGGATGTCCAAGACAGGGCATCAAAATTTGGAGGCAAGACAGTCCTTCCTTCAGAGCAGGGAGTGTAGGACCCCTTTTTAAGTGTTCATTTTAATTTTATTTTATTATTTATTATTCTTTAAAGCACTGCAAATGCTGCCTGTTCTTTAAGAATCATGCCTTCCTCACTGCTGATTCCCAGGCAAACACATCAACTGCTGCACTTGATGAAGAAAAAAACAACCCCAATCAATTTTTGCTGTTGGTACCATGAGTTAATTGGGTTTGGAATGACTGTTAAAAGGGATTTTTCCAAGCAGCACTCCCTGCACAACAGAGGCACTTTGCCCAGAGATAAGAAAGACACCCAGGTTGTGTCCACTCATTCAACAGTTTCCAAAACTCCTTCTGTGATAATGGATATTCCCTGTCAAAAAGGAGAGGCTGGAATTTGCTTACAGAGCAACAGAACTCCCACTTAAAATCGGGTTTGAAAGCCACCACGCAGCTCCTCTGCCCTCCACCCTCCCCAAAAGCTGAGGAAGGGTTTGAAGTGGATTTTATTGCCATCAGCTTCCACTAAAGACCATGTGAGCTGCACTGATGTGGGCATGGCAATATCTACCATTCTCACCAGCAGTAATTGCTGATGAAAGGCACTTCTTTTCTTTTTTCATTTTTTTTCAACTGCTTTTTTTTTGTGTTTTTGTGATTTTTTTCCTGCAGTATCAAAAAATCCCCCCAAAGAAACAAATAAACCAACCCCCCAAAGATACAACAGCTGAACAGCCAAGATTTGGGGTTAGAATTGCTGGAAATCTGGAGCCCCTTGAACACACTCTCAATGTTTTTGAACAAGGATCACTGAGGTATTTCAAGTTGCTTCACTTCCAGTCCTTCACTTTTGCCTATTTTTGTGCAAATGGACCAAAGTTTAGGGAAAAGGTGTTGTTCAGAAATTCAATGATATGAAAAACGTGCAATTTTTGTAAAAATCTGGAAACATCAGAGTTTAGAATTTCCACTCAAATAAAAATAAGTCTCCCCCAAACTACATTCACTTGGAACTTCTGGTTTAGGATTTTGACAGAGAAACACAGTTTTTTCATAGTCACTCACCCAAGAAGGAATAAAGGAGTTTAAAGAGAGAACCCTCTTGATAGAAAGGCTTTGTATGAGAAGTGAAGAGCCCTCTCTACCTGAGCAGGGATCTGGAATTGGCACAAAAAGGAGAAATTAGAAATTCTTGTGTTTCTTTGCCTTGTTGTGAAAGCCCTGAGAGCTCAGCCAGGCAAGAAGGACTCTTGGTTGGGCACTAGGAGGACACTCTGCATGATCTGTTCCGAGCTCTGCTCCAATGACTGGGCCTGAAGGCTGAGAAATTCAGCACAACTGAGACTAAGTGAGAAATAATGCTTAAGCAGATCTGCTTCTTGCATTAAGGAGACAGACTAAAGAGTTAATAATGCCTCTGATCAGTTTTTAATGGCCTCTGGATGCTTTCACACAATAAATAGATCTGTTGTGAAAATACTCTGGGACACAGTGAAATACCACATGCATTGTGCCCTTTAAAAGGCTTTAAATAGCACAATTATAGATTTAAAGATCGTAATTGATTTAAATTGGTGGTGGAATGTAAAATTTTATATGATGCATGAAACCTCTCAAGGCTTTAAAACTGTAATTACCTGTGTCACTCTCACAGTGCACCCCAAAGCTTTGCTTTTAATGATTCAGAGGTTGGAGAAAAGAAATGAAACGTTCCCATGGATTGCAAAGGAGACAAAGCCCCCAGGGCTGTACCTGGGGGAAGGAGAGGTGGTGCCAGGCTTTGGCTGAGCCCCCGGAGCTCAGAGCAGAGCAGGGATGCCCTTTATTAGTGATGTTCACCCCAAGTTCAAGTGCAGGGCTTCAAATGCACCATAAAAATCTGGGGGTACCACCAAGCTCAGCAAAGGGCAGGGGGGGCTCCAAACTGGAGATGAGGCTGGAAACAGGGGTTTAGAGAAGCTTCTCAATGTCAGAGAAACCAATGAATTGTGCTTTTTACCCTGGCAAAGGCAGGTTTCTACCTGAACTAGAGTGGTGTCCTCCTTCCTATATATATAAAATAACTACAATATAAATATAAAAGTATCCAGCTTTAGATATGGAGAGTTGTCCCTCTGTCACAACTTGTGCCCCACACATCTCTCTTTGGAAGGATTCCACGAAATTTCCATTTTTTTTGGACTAAATACAAAACTCCAAATGCAGCCACAGAAGAAAAGAAGTCCCTGGCTTGGAGTAACCCAGCCCCCAATTCCAGGACTAAGGGTTTCATGCCCAGTGGAGTGAAAAGCTGGTAACCCCTGATCCTCATGATGTGAGAATTTGGTGTTGTTTGAAGGCTCTGGGCATTATTTAATACCCAACCTGTAAGTAGTTAGAAAGACCAACAAAGTCCACAAAGATTATTCAGTTTATCTGACTCATATTTGGAAATTTAAAGCCATTTAACATTGCAAAGCTCCCTCCAGTCCATGAACAAGGAAAAGTCTTCTCCAGCCTGTTTGTATTCCCCCAGATGTCAATGCTGATACCAGAGCACAAACAATCAGGTAAACAATTGAGAATTTCTTTGAACTTCTGCTGCTTTAGAAATCCAGGGAAGGAAAAAAAAATACCCCTCAGTGAATCAATGAACTAAAAATGGCTCAGCTTGCTAAGAAAAGAGATTGTGTTCAAGCTAAGAGGATATTACCAACAATAGGTGGTTAAAAATGGAATTAACAACTAATAAAAGTGGGGAAGCATATCCTTGTAAAGACCAGTTTGAAAGGCTTTCCATTAAAACAACACAAAATCTCCAGGTAAGGCAGGGAATAGTCAGATTTGGGGCTTTGAGCTTTAGCTCTGTGTTTGTGGGGACAGGTACAGGGTTTGTGGTGCTGAGGGTTCCACAGAGTTCGACCTCAAAGCAAACTCCTGATGTGTCATCTGACATCTCCTCCCAAAGTGACAGGGGAAATGGGGCACATGTCACACTCCTTCTGGCCTCAGTGAAGGACAGACACCTCCAGGCTGTGGGCAAACAACATCATTCCAGCAGAAAGAGCAGCAATTAGCACGAGGTGAGAATGATTTGCTAAAAAAAAAAATTACTGTTTTTGTCTTTGGATTTTTAAGGTATTAGAGGAAAACACTGATATTCTTCTTTGTGATGTGTGGTTGGCACAAAGCAAGTGAGAGGGAACATTCTAAGGGCTTTCTGGAAATAAAAATGTTGTGTTTTCAGAGTCCCACATGATGCTGTTCATGTTCTAAGGCAAAGCTGAGAAAGTGAAATGATTCTGATCATTTGAGAGAAAAAGAAAATGAATGCCACTGACATTGATCAGATTGCCAAGTACATTTACTGATTATTTTCATTTTCCCTCTCTTGACACACATTTGAACTCCTCTTGGCTGAGGCTCCAAGTGTAGCTAAAGGTTCTTTTTTATTTCCTTTGGGTTTTTTTTTTTCCCAAGACAACAACAACCAGAGCAGGAGCATCTACACACACCTGAACATGTGAAACAGCAGAAGCAATTCTGAGTTCAGGGGAGAAGGAATGCAAACTAAAAGAGGAGAAAAACATGGCACTTTCACTGCTTCTATGCTCAGAACTTGAGAAAAGCTCATGTTAAAACAAGGGGAATGAAAATATAAGGTAGCAGAAAATGATGTAAAGGCTTAGGGGAGAGCAATGAGATGGAAAAGGTGTGCTGAGCTGCTGATTCTGTGCACCAAATTACTGCTGCCCTCATCTCACAGGAATCCTTCCTCTGTTTATGCACATAATGAACTGATTTTTTTTTCCCCCTCCAGATAAAGCTCATGGGCAGTAAAGCTCCTGTTCTGAAGTGATTCTGGCATTTCAGCCACCACAGCTAAAGCTGGGACAGAGAGAGAGGCACCCAAGTATGTGATACCCTGCAGAGAATGAAGATTTGCAAGTGCAGAAATCCCCCCTGAGGGCCAGATTTGTCCTGTGTAAAATGGTGTGGATCTGAATTACTTCAAGGCACTGAGGTGAGGTGAGGTTCACTTGCATCCTTACACAGAATTTGGCTCTTAGGTTTTATCTCTGCTTTGCCCCAGTGCCCTGAGTCAGTGGAATTTAGGGGCTGCTGGGATATAAAACCAATATTCAGGGACTCAAACACAGACTCCATGTCTTCATTTTACAGTTTGGGGAATGGAGATGAGAAGCAAATTTCAACCAGTAGCTGCTAAACTTGGGTTTTCAGTGCCACAGTTTGCAGTGCTGGACCTACCTCAGGAATTGCCCAGGACAGTGACCTGGGGCTGTGGGAGTTCCAGAGCTCTGGAAAACCAAGGGAAAAGCAGATTTGTAACACTGGACTTCAACCTGGGTGTGCCAAGAGCCAGGCAAGCCCAGCCTCTTGCTGCTGTGGCCGACAAGGTCCTTGGAATGGGAGAAGAAAGGAAATTAATATCATTTTCAGCCTCTTTTGGCTTTAAACATTTGGTCAAGGCTTTCAGGAGGAACCTCCTGCTCTTTTCTTTTCCCCCCCAGCACCCTGCCATCCCTTCCTGAGTGCTGCACATGATTTAGCAGAGCCCACCTGTCCAAATGATGAAAATGAGAAAGCTTTTACCAAGTATGTATATCATGGAAATGGAACTGAGGGGGTTTATCCAGCTAAATAACACTCAGACTATTAATAGGAATGTTCAGTGCAGGGCTCTGCTTAAAACCCCACAAGATGAATAACAGATCATAATACTGGCAAAGCAAAAAATCACCCCTGTAAACCAACCCTTTTCAGAGGCCTTTGAAGATACTTGTGGGCATTTCAGAGGTGATTTAAAGGCCAGCATGGACAACATCTGTGGGGCTGTGCAATAATGTATTGTGGACACCAAAGGGAACCCCAGTGTTTCAGATAAACTCCAGAAAATATGTGCTGAGAAACAACCTAAACCTGGTGGGTGTGGAGGTAAAACCTGGAATGGCAAGTTCTTGTTCCTCAATAATATAAATCTGAAATCTTGGCATCAATGAGGGCGAGTTTGACCATTTCTTTAATCAAGGGCAGGATTTCATTCTCTAATTTCTTGTTGTCCTACTGAAAGGACTTGGTAACACAGCTGACTTCAAAGAAAACAAATGTTTTTAAAAATTATAACTAATTTTAATTAAATAAGTATTTTAGGGGAATGTTGTGAAGGTATTTGCAATGTGCCTCAGCTGCCACTGAAGTTGCAAAGAAGTTGAACTTCCTGTAATTTGCCTTCCAAGTTTTCCACTTTTTTTTTGGTCAATTCATTCATGAACTGAAGGAAAACACTATTCAGTCCCTCTAATGACTGGAATTATTGAAACTCCATGTGATGTGGCCTCTGGAGCTGAAGAGAAAGACAGGACCAGGCACAACAGAATGTCTTTTGAAAAGGTGGAAACCAGGACAATGGAGCAAAAGGTATTTTTTAGAAATCCCACAAAGAGTGAGCTCAGAATTCATGATCAGAAAATGCACTTTATCACCAGGAAACAGAATTCATGCCTTCCTGTACTATGGTAAAAGTTTACCCTCTCCAGGCAGGGAAAAGTGGCCTCATTACTTCTGTAAGAAAAGAGCATTTCAAACAAAATTACTGTTCCCCCTCTCACCTTGTTTCCTACTGGATAATGGGCTACTTTCCTGTTTGAGATGAAGGATATCCAGGCAGGGCAAATTTGGAAGAAGCAAAACAGAAATATAATTGCAAATACCTCACCAGGAGCGTTTCACTGCAAAACAAACCACAAAAGCTTTGTATCTGTAAATAAGATTTTGCCAATGCTGCTGTTTTGGCTGCACAGGAAATGTATTTCTTTGGAGCTGTTTATTTGGCACCAGAGTTCTGTGAGCAAACAACTCCCTAATAAATAACCCTCCCTGGTTTGTTCTATACACTGGATTATTCTCTTCAGTCTATTGTTCAACCACAGGTCAACTTTCCTCTTCCAAAGGGTTGTAAAAGGTGGTTTCTTCTTGTCCCTTCAGGAATCCAGATGTTGGACAGAGAGACAACTCTAAATGTAGTATTTATTCAGCACATAAGGCCCATCTCTCTTCTCTTTCTTGACCTGTTTTTCAGTTTACAGAGGGAACAAGACCTTCCCTGACAGGGCTGTCCCATGCCCCTCCCAGCAAACACTCCTCACAAAATTGTATTTGAAATATAGTTATCATCTCCTGTGTTAAACTCCTTCAAAGAAGCAACAACTGGCCTGAAAGTTTGTGTCTTGCTCACTGGACACCCCCAGTGCCCCCAGCTCATCCATTACACTGCCACGAGCACAATCAGCCTCCAAACCCATTTGTCTGCTCCAATACTGGGTCCTTTAGGTTGCAAAAGGAACAGATTTTTATTTAAACCCCCATCTAGGAGTGTCATTATCCACAAATCTGCTCATAAATGTTTTGGCAACTGACAAAAAAAATTAACTTCAGAAGAGGAAGCCATTAGGATGAAAACATTTCAAATCATGTCATTCATCAGATCTCTGCTCATCCAACAAAACTTGCTTTTGTTACAGGCAATTGTGGGGCTTAATCTCGAGACTTTTCAGNGAGGAAATACTGGTACAGAGAGGGAAATTGAGGGGGGGGGGTGTGTGTGTGTGTGAAATCTTTTAATTCCATTTAGAAGCAAAAAATTAAAGTAGGAAAAAAATAAAGAAAATCCCTTTTGCTTGGAATCCTGAGAGGCACAGAAATTTATAAGGAGGCTGTGCTTCCAGTTGCCTCCATCCCCATAAATCCATCAGCACTGAAAGGCTGTTCCTGACCTCCACTCACCCCTTTTAATTTAGGCATCTGATGGGGATGTGCTCCTTGAAACATCTACAAGAGTTTCCTCTTCACCTTAACATTCTTATATAATGGTTTCTGTGCAATTAAGGAATTATAAAGGTCCATATAAATGTGTTATTGTGGAATTTATTAGCCATATATATCAATATCTCTCATGGATTTAGCCCTGGGTTTCATTCTAAGGTACCTGAGTGCTGAGGTAGAGCTGGTGCAGACATTTAAATGCTGCTTATAAATAATAGTAAATAGAGAATAAATAGAGAAAACCTCAAACTTTCAAGTAAAAAAATAAAATAAAATTGCCCTTCTAAAGTTTCATTAGAGGATTATTTCATAATAATACCCATTTCTGCTCCAGGAAAGGCAGCTCTGTTCATTTTAATAAGCACAGTGCAAATAAAACCCCCAACCTGGCTCTCCCTCTCTGCCACCCACATCTGATTTCCAAGGGTTCCTCCTCCANTCCAGGCAGGGAAAAGTGGCCTCATTACTTCTGTAAGAAAAGAGCATTTCAAACAAAATTACTGTTCCCCCTCTCACCTTGTTTCCTACTGGATAATGGGCTACTTTCCTGTTTGAGATGAAGGATATCCAGGCAGGGCAAATTTGGAAGAAGCAAAACAGAAATATAATTGCAAATACCTCACCAGGAGCGTTTCACTGCAAAACAAACCACAAAAGCTTTGTATCTGTAAATAAGATTTTGCCAATGCTGCTGTTTTGGCTGCACAGGAAATGTATTTCTTTGGAGCTGTTTATTTGGCACCAGAGTTCTGTGAGCAAACAACTCCCTAATAAATAACCCTCCCTGGTTTGTTCTATACACTGGATTATTCTCTTCAGTCTATTGTTCAACCACAGGTCAACTTTCCTCTTCCAAAGGGTTGTAAAAGGTGGTTTCTTCTTGTCCCTTCAGGAATCCAGATGTTGGACAGAGAGACAACTCTAAATGTAATATTTATTCTCTCTTCTCTTTCTTGACCTGTTTTTCAATTTACAGAGGGAACAAGACCTTCCCTGACAGGACTGTCCCATGCCCCTCCCAGCAAACACTCCTCACAAAATTCTATTTGAAATATATTTATCATCTCCTGTGTTAAACTCCTCCAAAGAAGCAACAACTGGCCTGAAAGTTTTTGTCTTGCTCACTGGACACCCCCAGTGCCCTCAGCTCATCCATTACACTGCCACGAGCACAATCAGCCTCCAAACCCATTTGTCTGCTCCAATACTGGGTCCTTTAGGTTGCAAAAGGAACAGATTTTTATTTAAACCCCCATCTAGGAGTGTCATTATCCACAAATCTGCTCATAAATGTTTTGGCAACTGACAAAAAAAATTAACTTCAGAAGAGGAAGCCATTAGGATGAAAACATTTCAAATCATGTCATTCATCAGATCTCTGCTCATCCAACAAAACTTGCTTTTGTTACAGGCAATTGTGGGGCTTAATCTCGAGACTTTTCAGCAACACATTTTCCTGATTAAAAATCCATAATCACACTGGCAGTAGTTAGAGGGAGAAAAGGCCTATTAGTTCACTAAGCCCAGCTCCTTTCCATGGCAAGATTTAATCCCTGGCAGGAAGTCTTTCAGATATTAAGTTGATCCAGAGCTTAGTTTTAGCCGAGGGACTGAACATGGAAATCTCCACGTAGGTGTCACAACACTTGGAATTTAAAGAGCCAAAATTGCTGAGGTTTTTTTTCTTTATTTGTCCAGTGTCCCCCCCACTTTCCTGATCTGTGCAGCCACAGGATGGGGTTCACCAGCTGAGTGTCCTGCAGGGGAAAATGTTGTGGGAAGTGCCATGTGAGGGGTGGGATCAGGAGCAGAGCAGGGTCACCCCAGGGCTGTCCCAGCTTGTCCCCCCCACTCTGAGCTGGGCCCTTTGTCCTGGGGGGAGTCCCCCCATCCTGACCATTATTGGAAACCACTGTGGGTAATGAGGGATGGGGACAGGATGGGAGAGGAAAATGGCAAAGAGAGGGGGGAGGAAATACTGGTNTCAAGTAAAAAAATAAAATAAAATTGCCCTTCTAAAGTTTCATTAGAGGATTATTTCATAATAATACCCATTTCTGCTCCAGGAAAGGCAGCTCTGTTCATTTTAATAAGTACAGTGCAAATAAAACCCACAACCTGGCTCTTCCTCTCTGCCACCCACATCTGATTTCCAAGGGTTCCTCCTCCAGTTTTGTTTTTTGGGTGGAAACAGGAGGCAAAGAATTTGGCTGCTACAGGTGGCCTCCTCCCAGGGCATCACTGAATTCAACAGGGGTCCAAAAATGGGGCATTTGCCCCTGAATTCTGATTTAGAGGGTTAAAGAAAACCTTGTTACCCTCCAAAATCAACAGTGAGTCCTCCATTGGCTTCAGTGTATGTTGGTTCTCAAATATCACAGGAAAAATCCAAGGTAGTTTTCCAAGTCAGTCAAAAAAATAAAGTTTAAAATTTGGTGCTGTGACATTTATTACATTTTAAAGTTGTAAAGCAAATAGGGGACAGTTTTCTTTTAGGCTCTAAAAACTGTTTAAAGTACTTTATAATTCAAAAATGTAACTCCCAGGAGAAAACCACGATGGGATATTAATGTACCTACCCAGGTATATGTTTTTAATTTGGAAAATTGCAATCAGAGAAGGAAAGATGGAAATGTAACAGCTGTACCGAGGATGATCAGAGGAATTCTTTCCATAAAGGTTAACAACAGATAATTACTTTTTCAGGAAATCACTAAAATGTCAGGATTTTTCAGCTTTGTTTTCAGAGAAGTTTTATGATGCTCCCTTCTTGCCACTTAGCAATGAAACAAATGAGGTTAGATGGCAAAGATTATGAAAGAAATTAGCAATAATGAGTCCAGTAACTAAAAACATTAGTAGAGAAAATTGAGTTGACCTTGCTTTTATAATTATTCATTTTCTTAATTGTTTTTTTTGGGGAATAATTGGAACGAAATTAAATAATACAAAGTACAAGGCTCACATGTGACCATGTGTTTGGCAGAGATTAATAACCTTCCCAGAGACACAAAGCACTGCCCATGCTGGAGGTTCCCCCTGGGCAGGGACCTGAGATCCTTTCCCCTCCCAAATTCCCTGCAGGATGGATACACCTTTGCTTCCCCCCAGCCAGCAGAGGTTTGGGAAGTGGAATATTTTATACCTGTGCTCATCACTCAGGAGCTGGGGAGGAGGATTTAAAGGATGATCACCCCAGGATCTCTCAGGGTCTGCAGCCAACCCCAAAATAAAGGGGGGGTTGATCCGTTTTCAGCTGCCTCAGTGGAACAAAGGGGAAGTTTGCCGCTTATCAGGGCTGTTCCCCAGGCAAAGTGGGGAATTTTATCCTGGTAAATAATGGATGTGTCCCACCACGGGCTGGGGAAAGGCTGCCCCACACCCACTGGTGTTTGCAGAACCCATTCCTGTGTTATCAAGTGAAACATTACATTGAGTTCAGTCACTTAAGAGAAGATAAAACCTGAATTCTTCTCAAGTTCAGGGTTGCAGCAGACAAGTCTGACATCCAGAGCTGAGCCTCAGTGTGTGTGATACCCAATCTCTCTCACCTCCTCAGCATTTCTTCTCACAATTGCATTCCCTGAGATGAGTATCAGACCACCCAGAATTCCATGGAACACAATTTTGTAACAAAGGGAACGGGGGCTCTTGTGAAATTGGATAAAATCCCGCAGAGCATTAAAGTGCTGAAAGCAGAACTCAAGGAAACCTTCCCTTCAGAACTGGGGGAATCTCTGCCTTCCACACTTTGTTCTTTACTTTCCTCTGTCTTTGAGATACAGGACTTTACAGATGGTGGAGATTAAGAAATAAGAGCTCCAAATACTCCTACATTATAATTATTATTATTGTCAGTGCCCTGTAAATGAGAACCCAGAGCAAAGCAGCTGAGTGATGCACTCAGCTTCCCCCAAACCTCCAGCTGAGTAAAAAAATCCAATTTTGAGCTCCCAGATCCATCCTTCAGCTCCTCAAACCAGTTCCAAGAGGGTTAAGGGCTTTTTTGAGTGCATGGGTCAAACTTTGAGCCAAGCTGGTGCCCGGGGGGGGTGTTTGTTCCCTGAGNACTCCTACATTATAATTATTATTATTGTCAGTGCCCTGTAAATGAGAACCCAGAGCAAAGCAGCTGAGTGATGCACTCAGCTTCCCCCAAACCTCCAGCTGAGTAAAAAAATCCAATTTTGAGCTCCCAGATCCATCCTTCAGCTCCTCAAACCAGTGCCAAGAGGGTTAAGGGCTTTTTTGAGGGCATGGGTCAAACTTTGAGCCAAGCTGGTGCCCGGGGGGGGGTGTTTGTTCCCTGAGTTTTATTGAGAACTTGAGTGTTGATGCAGATTCAGCACCAGCAAAGCAGATCCCCACACACTCCTGTGAGTCAAATCCCAGCCCCACACAGCTCCTGTCCCATGTTTAAATCCAATTTAACAAGCAGCCCTGGCAGGTGAAATGATTGCTGCTGGGCCCGGGTTTGATGCATTGCCCCACACTAAGTTCAAACGGGGAGGTGGGAATTGGTGGCCTCCCTCTCCAATTATTGCTCCTGCAGAAACACACAGAGCTCAGCAAAGGGACAACTTGCCTTGGACAAGCCAACTTAACAGCTGAGAGGATGCAAAGGTAAAAAGTGGCCTTTTCAGGGTATTTCCTTTGTCAACAGACCTAAAAACCGATTTATTTTTTTTCTTAAAAGCTAAACTTGTAACATCAAACCCACTGCCTGCTTTGCACTGACTTAACTTGTAGCATGATGTGTATAAAATAATGAAAGCAGCATCCCATGGCACTCAGCCATACCCAGCACTGAAGTTTTCCTTGCCTAAATAAGGCTTCACTGGTAAAACTTTAGACATCCATCTCCACTTGTGCAATTCTAAGGGCAGTCTTTCACCTTCCTGTGGTTATTCCCCGTTATCCATTTGTAATGACACAGAAGTTTAACAAATACAAACCAGCTTATTTAAACAAGGTATTTCGTGCTGCCTGCTGATAACAAACCAATGAAATGGCACTGAAAAAATGTGTTAAAGCTGTGTTTGTCCATTCCTATTTATTATAATTTTTTAAAAAAAAGGAAAAATACATTTCAGCCATGTTTCCCATGAATTCATAATGCCCTGGCTATAATATTTCTGAATTTTATTCAATTCATTTAAAGTGATTTCTAACAGCCAGGCAGCAAGTTCAGGGCTGCCAGGAATTCAAATGCTCACCAGACCTGCAGGATTCCTCAAGAGGCACCTTGCAAACCACGTGTGAGCTCTGTTTGCCTTTAGGAACTGCACATAAAAAGAATTAGACCTGATGACTCCAGATTTCTCCACAGAACACAGAATTCCCTGTGTTGGGCAATCAGTTGTCTCACATCTCCCAGCAGGGCGGGTTCTGCTCTCTGCAGAAATCCAATCTCAGTGTCTCCCAGCCCAGGAGGGGTTTGGTTGGGGTGGCTCAGCACCCCCTGCCCCTGGCTCTGCCCCTGCCACCACTGGCACATCCTGTGCTGTCCTGGCACAGCAGGGCACAGACCCCACGGAGCTGCTGCCCATCAGCTCTGCCCTCCTTGGGGGAAGGACTGAGGAAGGGCAGGAGGAGCTGGGGACAGGTCCTGCCCTGGGAGTGCTGGCAAGGCTCAAACAGCCCCCCACAGCCATACACTGAAACCTTCAGGATTCTAAAATAACCTTTTTTGCCCATTTCCCTTTGCTCACCCCATGGCTTCCCAATTATCCCTCCTCTGTGCTCCTTCCCCTTCCTAAATTTGAGGTTTTGTCCCTTGCTGGCTGACTTTGCTTTCTGCTGCTCCCAGCAGCTGCTCCACCTACTTTCCCACCTCTCTTTGTTCCATTCTTCCCTAAAGGTCTCATAAATCCACTATCTCTGCTCCTTCTTTCTACCTAATGACACTCCTTTCCCTTCACCATTTCTGGTTCCCCAGCAACACCAGGCTCCTGCCCAGTCCCACCCAGGAACACATTGGCCATTCCATTTGCTCTTATTCTTTAATGTTCTTTCTTTCTACTCATAATTCGAGTGGTTTCCTCCTCCCCCCAGCATTAAGTTTACAACTTTTAACACCCAGCTTAGTGTGTGTGAAAATTGCTGTTGTCTGGGGGCTGCAACAGAAGCTGAAGGGAACAGATATCACTGTTTTTATTCTCAGTAAATGAGAATTACCCTGCAAGCTTTATTACACGGGATCACAATTAACCTTTTATTAATCAGCCCCTGTAAGGAACATATCTTGGTTTTCCAAGGGGAGGAAAACGCTTCACTCAGTCCCCAGGATTGATTTACAACCAGTAAGGCTGTGGACTCAACAATCAGAGACTGCTGACTACTGAGAACAATGAACTTGTTAGTTAACAGAATTAACAGTGCGTTGTTTAACCATAATGACAGCAATAAAACAGGAGATGTGAAGTTGATACAGTCACAACTGAATCATAATGGATGAGATATTTACGGCAAAGCTGTTAAAACATTGAATAAAATATGGGAAGAGCAAAAGCAGATGTGATTTTATTCTTCAGAGCTGAAGCTTGTAAAGTATGAGATAGCATGAGTAATAATCACAGGTTCTAGTTCACAATGCATTAATAAATATTGATATGATGCCAGTGCTGAAACTTTCCAGATACGGAAATAAAGTGAGAAAGCAAGCTCCTGCATTATGGATTGCTAAGTTTAAATTGTAAGGCACACATGGCAATCTATTCATTCTGCTCTTACACCCCCCACTCACACACACCTCTCTTTATTCAGGGCCTGAGCAAGGCTTTGCTGTGCCACTCAGCTCCCACTGCTGCAGGTGCAGCCCAGGGCACAGAGAAGGGCCCTGCCTGCAGCTGGAGATGCTCTGCACTGCCAGGAGAGTTTGGGCAGCTCCAGCTGCCCCTGGAGTGTGTGAGGCACCTGGAGTGTGGCATTGCAGGGAAAAGGGCTGCCCTGGCTGGGACCTGGCTGGTGCCACTGCAGCTCCTCCAGCCAAACCCTAAAGCAGCTCCTTCCCTGACCCCACTGAGCCCCTTGAGGACCCTGTTTGTCCACAGGGGTGGCATTTGTGGCTCACAGTCTGCTCAGACACCGGGTGTTCCAGCTGGTGTGAGACCAACAGAAAGCTAAACAAGGGAAGAGGAATTACTGTAAATCCTATCCAGTTTCCCCCATACCTCCTCGGGCATGGCCTGTCTGCACACATGAAACACCTCACAAGCCTCTACAGACCTTTTGGGTTTGTTTTGCTGCAAATACATTGTTAATCAGCCTAAATGACTCTTTCTGCAGGACTAAAGGACAGGCACAAAGCAGCATTTTCTCCTTCCCACGGATCCCAACAGAGCCCCTTGCTCAGCTCCCTGCCCTCCCTTCTCAGAGAACAGGGAATGTGCTGCAGGGAGCTCCCATCCCAAGTGGGGATCACCCTCTGCATCCTCCAGAGTGAGGGCCAAAGAAAGGACCTGCTATTGTACCTCCCATATTGCACAGACACAGCACACTGGAATTGTTCCACTCTCTGATTAGTACCCTGGAAGTGGATGGCAAGCATTTGCTGCTGTGTGTGCCATCATCTGCATGAAATGGCATAATTACATATTATTTGATTAATTTTCTAGAGATTTTCAGCCTAAACTCCTGGGAGAGGGGGAGATATATATATCTCTCCATCCATTCTTCCCCAGAATGGATATAATTTGCCTGTGACTTACTCCTATATACTATTTTTCATTAATCATCAATCTAAATCTCAGAAGAAAGGAAGCATAACACCAAACCTCACTTCTCTGAATTAAAATCTCTCTCAAAGGATGTAATTTTCTGATTCCAAGCACAAAGCAGATTTACCTTGGAATAACTTTATTGGGGCTGGTCAGATAGAAGGAATGTAGTGAAGAGGCAACAGCTCAGTCTGGCCTGGGACTCTCCTGCAGTTAAAATCACCCTGATTTAGAAGGAAGCGGGGAGAGGAATGGAATGAACCTCCAAACAGAGCTCTGTTCTCATTTCTGTCCTGTTTAATGCAGTTTGTTCTACGTGTCTGTTGTTCCATCAGATGTGGGTTCTGAACCAGCTCTGCAACAGAACCCCTCAGGTCCTGCTGTTGTGCCTCTCAAGGTCTGTATCCCTCCTACCCCCAGGATTTGGAACCCTACTACAACATTTCTGGGTGCTTTGTAATTGTCTCTAAACTATTTGGGGCCAAGTCTGAGGGGATCCCATGGGTCCCACACAGGTAAAACCCCCAGAACCTCTGACACCCAGAAACACCCACCCTCCTTTACCCTTCCAGGGATTCAGGAGCCCCAGGTCTGTAGTTGCCATCACAGCACCACGTTGTTGGCATTGGCAGCTCCCAGATCTGTTCCTGAAGGTCCAGTAATGATGCTTTGAGCATCGTGTCTGCCCCTGGCCAGGGATTCTCTGCTGGGGTAGGTGTTGCTTTTAGACTCAAAGCTTTCAGGGGCAATTCAGGTGATTGCATTCAAATGTCTTTTCATTGTCTAAAAGCAGAGAATCCAAATCCAGAGACTCCCAAGGTGCCTGTAAGGGCACTTCATGTGCGAGCAAACTTGAAACCAAACCACTAGAACCTGATCTGAAAACATCCCGATTGCTGTCCCAAATCTTCCTTTGAGGTTATTATCCATCTAACCCTCCTCAGAATCAGTGTCCTGACTGATGTTAAACTGCTGATTTAGGTGCCCATGACATATGGGCTGCTGTCCATAGGTACTCAGCTGCAGCCACCAAACTCATTTCACTCCGATCTGGGCTCCAAGAGAGTATTAGGGATAAACGGTCAGTGCTTTAATGGTCATTTCACACTTCATCATCAAGTCATCCATTCTCTGCATGTGCCACTTAAGTCTTCCATTCTGTTCCCTCGCATAGATCACAGCGAAAATGCACATGACAAAACAAATGTGGAAAAAAGCAACCTTTGCTTGTTGTTGGTGGGTTTTTTTCCCCTCTAACTAAATGGCGAATTGTCCCATTATCCTAATTTCCTGCAAAATATGTATCTCCAGGACCTTCAGCGCAGCAAAGCAAAGCAGTGCTACAGTCGTGGTGTGTGTGGAGTGCTTCTGTTTTACATACTGACACGCATTTTAACATGAAAAAGGTCAGAGATGGAAACAGCACAGCTTGTTGCTGTGACAGCAGACATTTAACAGAAAGACTTCTGGACACACTACAGTTTAAAATAATTTAGTAAAATAATTGCCATGATTGATTTTTTAGGTCCCCGAGTTCATACCACACACTTTTGTGTGACAACTCCCTTCAGTGCTGTTTTTTTCTTTCTTCTATTTTTTTTTTTCTCTCCAGCAATGACAAGAAATGAATTTCTAATAAGTTCTGGGTTGTTGTCAAAGTTTGATCAGATTCACAAACTCCTCCATCGTTTGTTGTGTAGGACCAGTTTCCAGAGCTGGTGCCAGCCCTTTGCCCAACAGTTGGAAGCACAAAGGCAGCAGGAAATCACCCTGAGAAATGGACTTTTGCTAATTCACATTCTGACACTCTGAGTTTGGAAGGAATGCAGCACCTGCTTTTGCTGCAGCAATGGCCACATTGAAAATAATTAATGTAATTATTACAACTGAAAGCCAGAAGTGAGCCAGACCATGAGAAGTGAGACCATCTATCTATAAAAGAAATTGGTTTCGTTTGAGTTTCACTTTTCTCAAGCAGCACATGTTGGCAAAATGCTCTTCATGTGTATCCATATGAAATAAAATGGTACAGAAATCCTAAAGATGGCCCAAACCCTCCCTCAATCCTCATAGTCCCACCCCCCAGAGGATAAAAAGCTTTAAAAATAGATTTTGAGATCACAGTTAAAACCACTGTACAGTAGATGAAGTAAATTATCTATAAATATTTTAAGCTCTATCTAAATTAAAATCCCAGGTCCTCCCAGTGTTGATGTGAGGACTCCAAAGGGTGAGAGCCTCGAGATCAGCCCCAGCACTGGAAAATGATGGAAACACAAACCTGAGGCACCTGATGGCCACATCCTGCTGAAATACCTGGAGTGCAGAGTCTCTAAAGCTAAACTGGAGTTTGTTCACTTCAAAGACACACCACAAACATTTTGTGATAGCAAACTAGTGCTGATATGAAATGCAATACTTAAATATACACTTGGAGCTTTTGACTCCTTTGGTGTACTTATAATTTTGTCAGCTCTAAACAAATGTCAAACTTGCTTTCAATCTCCTCCCTCCTCCTCCCCACACTTGGTGCTGGAGCATTGCTAACAGAATTAAAACTTGAAAATAGCCTTAGGCTTTCTAACCACTTTTGAATGGTATTGGAGCCTTTTGTCTAGTTCAGAATAAAAACTCGAAGATACTAATTTTGCCATATTTTTAAATAATAAAGTAACAAATGTTCATAGCTAAAATGGGCTGTAAAATGCAAAGAACAAAAAAAAAAAAAGGGAAAAAGAGAAGGAAAGAAAAAATGGATACCATATTGCAAAGGAAAAAAGAGTTAGATTGTCATGAATCTGAAAGGAAATCAATAGGACAACTTTGGAGACCCATTTCAATCTGTTGTTGACATTGTTTTCTAGTAGTAATTTTCTCAAAATGTTAACAGTATTGAGTTTGCTTATTGATTCTATTATTTTTGACCTTGCATTAGTGTGGGCTAATCTTACATGCCATAAAATTTCCTTTCACAGCTAAAATTATGGGACAGCTCTAGGGGAAAGTTCCAATCAGGTCACAGCCCCCTCAGGATTTTGATGAGCAGATAACTGGCAATAAGGACTCATTTGGGCTTTCTGGATACCTTTGTGTTGTTTCTGCTTTGTTACAGAGTTTGGGGCAGCACAGTGATCAGAATATTGACTGAAATACCCAAATCTTGGATTGAAAAGTCAGCCCTGAGCAGCTGGATGGGTCCATCTCCATGGGAGCCACCACGGGGATGGGGAAGGAGTGAAGCCAAGTGTTCCTGCCCTGCCTGGGGATGAGGCTGCAGAGCATCACCAGCTGTTGCAACATTTGTGATCCAGCAGCAAAAAAAAAGCAGCTCCACTTGTCTGTCTGCAACAGCAAGGAACACAGTGGAACAAAGAAGACCATGAGATCATCCTCCCAAAGCACACTCACACCTGGCAGACCTTGTGTCCCTCCCCTTGCACTTGTGCATTAATTGCAGGGCTGTTGTTTTAACTCAGTGTTAAAACTGTGGCTGAAGTGTTCAGAGGGGGCAGTGCTGAATGAATCAGCAGCTCCTCCAGGGTTCAATAGTTTAGCCCCATTCCCAGGGATTTCAAAGTTCCTCAGAAGACAAACCCCTGTGTTTCAGGCAGGATCTGCTCTCCCTCCCTGATGCCCAGGCTCTGAATTCCTCCCGAGCCCACAAATGGAAATTTCAAGTTTCAAGCCACACTGAACTGACACTTAATGTTAAACTGGACACGTGTCTTTGCTGAAAACCTCATTTTGTGAGCAAACTGCAGAGGCATTTGGGGCTAAAGAGTTATTTCCATCCCCCCACCAATGGTCTGACATTTGGAGTTCCTGGCAGCTCCAGTGGCTGTGCAGAAAGCACCCAAACAGCCCCCAGTCAGGCTGGCATCAAAAAGGAGATATTTTGGATCCTGCAGGCTCAGAAAGGTCTAGACATACCCAGATGTTCCTTCTAAGAGAAGTGTAAGAGCAGAGCAAAGGCACCCCAAGACGGGCTGAGTGCCCTGCTCGAAGGCTGCCGGCTTTATTCCTCCCCAGAGGAGAGAGCTGCAGGGAGATTTATTGTTTGAGGCTTTTAGCCTCCAGCTTCATTTCTAAAGGTATGTTTTTCTCCAGAAACAGGAGAGAGTTCCATTTAAAAGTCACAGGTGCCCTGCAGCTCTGCTCAGATTACCTCAAATTTCATTTAATAACGGCCTTGAAACTGGAGTCCAATTATTTATTACAATGGGCAATAGTTTTGTCTGTTTTTCCCTCGTGGTCATCGGAGGTGCTAAAAGGGCTCCATAAAAATTAAAAATGATAGCAGCTTCTACTGTTCTGCTGATGAAGAGTTTTTCTTTGAACCGTCTTTAAAGCTGATATATAGCTCCAACCAGGAACTTCCATGTAATCCTAAAATAAAACAAGCAGCAGGTTCACCCCAGTTTAGCCCAGGCTAATGCGGCCCAACCTCCTGGGGTTTAACAGGGCTGGTGTGCAAATCCTGGCAGCAATGCAAAGAACAAGAACACAAACTTGAGGTGGCACAAAAATGCAGCAACTAGAATTAGATAGAACTCCACACAATGGTTAAAATGGTGGATTTTTGTATGGGTGAGGTTTGGAAAGTTGATCAAGAGAGACATCAAAAAGAGCTGAGCTGAAAGTGAGTTTTCACTTTCTGGACAATTTGGACAATTCGGAAGGTTCACCCTTTTGCTTTGCATTTTGATTAGGAAGAAAGAAAAAGAACACAAAATCTTTGTTCTAAAAGGAATCCTTAGACAGACACACACAAAAATCAGGGAAAAGGGTAGGGAGTATATTTATGTGTGAAACTTGTAACTTGAAAATAAAATGTGAAATAAAAAGGAATTTTTCAACACTGAATTTCAAAACTAGATAAGAACTCTTTAAAAAAAAACACCAAATTTTTTTTAGCAACAGCTGTTTGTCCCTCATAAATAGGATCAAGTGGCCACACACTTGTTGGACATTTGGGTTTTCCTGGATCAGTGTTTTCCCACGAAAACAGTGTGAAAATAATTTCATTGCAACAGTGTCATGAAATATTTCTCTCCTGAACCAGCAGTGATATGTCTCATTTTTCCTTAGAGAAACCAATGGCATTTTTCTAGAATTATTAGGACTTTCTGATACCTTTTTTTTTAAACAATTTGAAAAGACACTTGATTAACTACAAGAAGGGGGGCAAAAAGTCTCATGGGGAAAAATTCTCTTTTGCTGTGAGGTCTCTCCTGTCTCTCCAATCCCAGCTGGGAAAGCCACACACTCCACAGCACTTTGGGAAATACTTGAGCACTTACTTCAATATTCTCCAGGTTGTCTAATCTGTGTTGTCTCCTTTTGCTGTTATTACATTTTTGTGGTATTGGATGAGGAACAAAGGGAGGAAAAGTTGGAGAAGATTTAAAGAAGCACGAAGCCAAAATAACTCCCTAGAGTGGATTTTTTTTTTTTTTTGTTGTTTGGTTTGGTTTTTTGAGCTCAAGGGGAAAAGCATTTTCCAAGGCCTAATTTGATAAACAGTCAGATTTGTTTCTCTGCAGTCCAGCTAAAAGGAATTTCAGAAATCAAAATAGAGAGATATTTACTCTATTAAAATGACAAAGGCAGGAGATCTTTTGGTTTCTTTGTTATGAGAACTCTCTCTAAGGCAGAGATGGGACAAGCCCAAGCCTGTTCTTTCAAGACCCATTGGCAGAAACTTCCAGAAGCTCTTACAAGCAAGAATTATCCTCATATGTGGGTTCCTAACAGGGGGTTAGGAACAGCTCCAGCCTTCCCAAAACACATCCACGAGGGTTCCTGGCTGCTCCATATCAATAAAAGGGAAAACAGTCAATCAGCTTCTCTCTCACAGATCCTTAAGCCTTTCATGGCCATTTCTTTGGGGTTTTTTTTAGTTTGTGTGGGGTTTTGATTTGTTTTTTTGGTGAGATTTAAGGGTTCTCCTATGGGCTAAACCAGACTCTCTCCCTCTGCACAAAGTTTGTTGCATGAACTTTAAGGAACCAGTCTCTGTTCTGTTCCTCCATTCTCCTGAAGTGATTTTCAGGTTGGGACCCTCCAGATCCACAGGTTATAATCAATAATGTATTTGCAAACTGAGCAAACAAACACTGGTTTATAAAACCATCATTAGGTGGTTACATTTTACATGTTAGAAACTGGGATTTTTACAGATCAAATCATGTCCTGGTGTCCCATTGCAGAGAACTACCAAAGGCACCAGTGTCTCCCACCTCTGTTCACTCCTATAACATTATATATAACATGTTACTGCACCAAAAGTAATAATAACTTAAATATGCCTGTATTTAATACTGATAAGGGCAAAAGTGCTGTTTTATTTCCAAGCCACAGGCCAGGCAGAGCCCCCAACCAGCACCAGTGGGATAAAAACCTCTGGGAAATGCCACAAAAATGTCTGTTTTGAGAGAGGCAGAGCAAAGCAGAGCCTGTGGAAGCAGCTGTGGGTTTAGGAATTATGGGAGCAGTAAAAAACAACCAGTGCAGCTCCTTGTAAAGGCATAAAAAGCCCTGGGCAGGCCTGGGGATTGATGTGGTCACAGCTGCTTCAACCCAAGGCAAGGACAAACCTTCTCCCACCTTTCCAAGACACCAAATTCTGCAGCAGCTTTGGCAAAACCCTTTTCCCTGTAAGTTCTGGGATGAAAAGGCACAACAGAAGGTTCCAGTTTGCACATGGAAAGTCCCCCTGCTGCAGCCAGGGCTGATTTCTCTGCTGGACATTCTCAAACCAGTCACTTCCAGGAGAAATTCCCCAACCTGACAATTACCCAGTGCCCATTTACAGCCAGAGATGAAACAACTGCTCATTTTCTGTGTGTGTTTCCACAGCACCAGGTTCTCCCCAGCCCTGGGACCATCCCAAGGATCACAAGTTCCTCACACAGCTCTGTGTGTGCCCCCTCAGTCCCTTGTGTGGCTGGAAATAGCTCCTGATTCATTATCAGCACTGCCATTCCCTGGCTTTCCCTGGCACTGCCTGTTTCCTCACTTTCATTATTATCAAATCCCTCTGCTGTGAGAGACTGCTGATCCTCATCTTCATATTGATTAACTCCATTTTCCCAGGCATCAGCCTGATTTCCAACATCTTCAGCACAGGCCCTTTACAATGAGTCATTTGCAAGACAGATTTTGGTGACTGGAGTCATCCCCAGCGTAGGAATGTGCTGGACCACTTCCAGCTGCCAGGCCATCTTTTGCTCAGAATAAGTCAGAAATTCCTCTACAAAACTGCCCAGAATCACCCAAAACCTCCAGTGGTGGAAGGAGGGAGCAGAATCTGTCCCCCAGTGTTTGCTTCCCTCTGCCTTTTGGCTGTTTCAGGGAAGGGATGTGCCAATCATCCTTGGGCTCGATCATTATCAATGTAATTAAAATGCAATTTATTTTTTTGGATTAATTTGTAGATTAAACAGACTCATTTTGTTCCGTTTATCTCGGACATCTAAAATATTTAAGCATTTAACATTACCCAGTCAGCTAAATAAATCTTTAATTTAGCATAATTAGATTTGTTTAAATTAAGAAACCTATTGATACCGCTAAATAGTTTCATGTTCATTTGGAACACTAAATTAAAACTTAAAATAACTTGTAGTTTCCTCTGCTATTTCAGTGTCCAGGTCATGAAATACAGTTATCTAACATGCTGCACACTCTTCCCTCCATATTAATCCACACCCTTATAACTTATTGTGCTCTGCCACCAGTCCTTGGAGCTCATCCTGGCAAGGAGAGAAAAGCAGATGTTGTGTTGAGGAGCTACAGGCAAAAAAAAAGTGCTGTGGAAGGGCCCCAAAATCAGGTTTGCTGAGGGAGAGGGGGCTCAGGGCTTTGCTGCTGTGGGTGATGCCCAGCACTGACCCCAGGAGCCTCTGCTGTGAACCCCAACACCAACCCAAAGGCTCTG